>KN833067.1:72846-114262 GCA_000827315.1 Piloderma croceum F 1598 | reverse complement strand
TGTCGTCGTCGTCGTGGCTGTCCGCTGTTGCTGCGTTGTTGTTGCTGCGGCTGGTGGTGGTGGTGGTGGTGCATTGAGGTGGGGCTGCTGCTGTGGTTAGCAAGGGCAGTAGGGGCGACGTGACGGTACTCACTGTCAGTGGTGGGTTGCGGGCAGGGGCTGCTGCTGCTGTTGCTGTTGTCCCCGTCGCCCTGCCCGTCGTTGCCCTCCTCGCCTTGCCCATTGTTGCCCTCCTCGCCCTGCCCGTCGTCACCCTGCCCGTCGCTGCCCTCGTCATCGCCTTGCCCGTCCATCATCGTCGTCGTTGGTTGTCATGGCGTTGGTGTTGCAGCTGCTGGTGGTGTTGGTCGACGTCATCGTGGTTGTTGTTGCTGTTGGTGTTAGTGGTTGAGCTGGGTAGTGGTGATGGTGATGGTGATGGTGGGGGTTGGTACTCACCTGTTGTGGCAATGCGCGTCGTTGCCGTTGTTGTCGTTGATGGTAGGGAGGTTGAGGGTTGTGGGCTTGCGGCTGTGGCTGTTTATTTCCCACACGTGCTGTAGGGATAATATATTTCCAAAAATATGTAAATCATTTATGGCCAGTTAGCTCAGCTGGTGACCGTGTTGGTTAATAGTTACCGAAAGGTTCCAAGTTTGACTCCCGCTGAAGCCTTTATTTTCGCCCACAATTTCTTTTTACTAAATTATATAAGGGAGGTTGTCCCTCGGAGTCTACAGAGTCTACGGAGAGTCCACAGGGAGTCTATGAGGAGTCCACAGAGAGTCCTCATGGAATCCACTGTATTTCAGACAGTCCCTCTAGACTCTATGTGGAGTCTATGAAGACTCTACATGGACTCTACATGGACTCCACACAGAGTCCGTGTAGACTGTTGGGAACTAGTAGGAAATGGACTATGGAGTCCTTGGAGACTCCTCATGGAGTCTCTGTGGAGTCCTCATGGAGTCCATGAGGAGTCCACGAGGAGTCCATGGAGATTCATAAGAGTCTTCATGGAGTCCATGGAAACGTGTGGGTCAGTGTAAAGTACTCTGACCATGTCTCTGACTCTGCAACTGGAACTAAGTACATGCATTGCAATGATCATCTTGAACATATATCGTGCCAGTGATGCTTGAGAGATACAGAGTAACTGGTGGCTGCAGGAGTCTGTCCTTAGAGCAACAATTTGCATATGACCACTTGGGTAGCACAGAGCACTCAAGTTCAATATGCTTGTTGATTACACCAGGGTGCTGACTTTGAGTTGAAAGTTGAATCTGTTTAAAAGGACTCATACACATGACCACCTCAGAGGAGACATGTGACCATCTCATGTCAGATACCTTCGCAAGATGAGGGTTTATTTATTTATTTACCAACAAGAGTATTTAATGATTGGTGACTGCAAGCCTTAGTATCTAATCTCCCTTCAAAATCTCAGTAGCGCATCTGTAAGCCAATAAGCCATCAGTTTCAATATATTGTTACCCAACAGATTCAAACTCACCTGGCAACGACCAAATTGTTAATGCCTTCATTTGACCAATCTACCGAGCACTGGATGAATTCTGGTGTTTGAACTAGGAAATGAAACTCTAGTTCAATCTCAAAGGAGAGCCCAGAGCATATATATTCCTTTTCAAAACATTGTTCCTTGCTTCCTCTGGCTTTCTTAATCAAAAGGCGAGCTGAAATGTAAATATTCAACTAACACCAAATGCAAACCATAAATAAATAACTTACTAGGACAGTTGTGTATTTGAAAAAGTAAGCAGGGATAGCTCCTAGAGATTGAAGCTCCAGAGCTATAACTGCATTCTTGCAGTAGGCTGAGGATACAATAGATATAACAGCCTTCTTATAAATCATATTATCCAGTCACTTGAGCCATATGTCAGGACATCATTCACATCTGAGAAATACAGTTGTTCTTACCATAAAACAGAACCCTGCTAACCACCACTCTGCCCGTGCATGGTTTGACTCATTGCTGTTTAGGACTTGGAGAAACCCGTAACTACATTGCAAGCCACTGACAAATATGAAGTGATGATTGAGTGCTCAAAGATTGTTGCTTTGTGCATTGGTCATGCAACCAAAGAGGCCCCTAGCATAATCCATTGTAATGCTGAGGAATGCTATGAAAGAAATTAGAACACATGGGATCAGTGAGTGGGATCATGATAACATACCGGTCAGCTGTTGGTTGGGACACATCTGGCCAAACAGTGAGACACCATCCCGAAGAATGGTATATAACACTGGGATAGCCTTGACCGGGAAAATGCATGTCAGCATTATGTAGTACGTGACCTCCTTGCAAAACTGCAGCACTTGATACACAATCAAGTTTTCCTGCTGCAGTTTCCTCCAGTCAAATTTTTCTTGCTCAGCACCAGTTTTACATAGTGTAGTGAGCTTCCTCAATTATTTTTGTTGTCATTGTTTGGGAATCATTGAGGTGCAGGCTCAATGATGTGTGAGCTGTTGGTGGTCCCATGGGTCCCTGGGTGAATAGTGAAGTGAGTTGCTCATGCACCTTGCAAGATGCCTTGAGATCATCCTCCCAGTGCTGGATCTGCTGAGCCAAAACTTGTGCATCAAGCTGAGGAACTGGAGCAAGTATAGCTAAGATATCTGGTCCAGACTGGATTGTCATTTGGCAAGTAGAGATACTGTGTGGCTAAATATTAAGATAGGTAGGAAAGTCAGCTATGGTCTCATAGCTACATAAATTGCTTGAATACATACTCCAGCACTTCAAAAATTCAAAAACCTTAAGCCTTTGACTTGGTATTGTCCTGTCAATCTCAAGCCTTGGCTTGTTCAAGCACGCTAGGTGCTAGGTGGACAGCCTCAGCAGTGGGCTACAACGGTCACAGAACGATAGAGGCTTAATCTCAAGCCTTTGATGCTTGGTGTTGCTGGAGGGGGTGGGACTTGGTAATGTTCAGTGGGTATAAGGTACATATTCAATTCAGTTACTGGACCTCGGTGCTCTCCCAAAAAGGCCAAGCTAATAACACAGAACTATTGAACTTTTGCCTGAAATGGAATGGCTGTGACATATGAAATGTTCGCTGCTTTCCAACCTTAAATATAGTCCAATTTTAAAACCCATGGCATTATTAATATTCTTCTGACTTCTATATTGCCATTTGATTTTTCTTACATCTCCACATATTCAGCTCCACCCCCAATTCTTTTGTGGTCATACTCAGCAGCAACATTAGCTCATACATTAAAACAATAGCCATGCTCATGCAGTGCAGTATCAGGTAGCATTGTTCAATGATATCACAGTGTTCTGCCAAATATTTGTAGATGTTTGACAAGTGGCAATGTTAGTATGTAAGATCCCTACTATCCCCAGCTGCAGTTGCATGTAAAATGGCCAGCCTCATTGATGAAATGACAACTCTCAGAAGTCCACTTGCACTCAGATGCCTGCCCTCACTGCCACCAGCACCTTCCATCTCTCCTGTATCACCTCAACCTCCTCCACCTATCTTATTTTCCTCATACTTTCATGATCCTTCATTTTGGGCACCATACATACCCCTTGCTGAGAGTGTTGTGGTCAAACACTCAATACCTGTCACTGCAGCCAACATCTACAAGGAGCTTGGACTACCATTCAATCTATATACATTGAATGAGAAGGACAGAATGACACTCACCCACACTTTTGAAGAGTGCACCTTTCTTGTCAGCATGCTGGCTGTAGCCCAACATTGACATTGACAACAGGTCATCCTAGCCAGAGCCTGTGAAGTTGATGTCTTGCAACTACAGGATCAACTACAAAGATTCAGTGAGAAGCTAGATATGGCTGTTATCACTACTCTCAGCAGTGTCGCAACTGCCACCAACACAGTGGATGACCATCAAGATATGTCACAACCACTGTGGAATAGGCCACAACTGCATTGTAAGAACCCAGATATGACTTCAAAATGAATCCCTATTAAATGACCATTACTCATAGGTGAATGGGAAGAAAGCTTGAGCTTGGGAGCCAAACAACGCTCGATTCAGGAGGAATAAGTAAAGTGGGTTATTGTACTGTAGTTATATAGTTTTCACCTTCTTCGGGGGCCTGTGATGCTTTTCATCTCCATCGTCCAACTGCCTCTTCATCAGCTTATCCTAATACATCTTTGAGCCAAACCATGTCTTATACTGTATGAAGCCCATCAATGTCAAAGCATCCACCAACTTAGCTCAAACTTTCATCCATTCAATAGACAAAGGGAGAGGATTCATCTCAAGACTGGACCGTTCCCAAACATCATGAACAATGTGGTCCCAAATAGAAGCTAACTCAGCTTTAAGGTTATCGAAGTTGAGAGGAAGATTTCCAGTTGCAGGTAGTTCATACTGAAAATATGATAATTATATAAAAGATAATGTGGCTCGAGGAACTCACTCGGGTTGGGTCTGGGTCCGATATATCCCAAGTGCTGGGAAAGAAATACACAGTGCAGCAAATGGATTGTCTTGTTGGATGGCATCCACAGCTCTATTTCAATCCTCCCTTGTCATAAAATCATTGTGTGTTGGATTGCACATCGGGTTGGTCCATGTAGGTGTTTCTTCTACTCTCACCACCAAAACACCCCATGTGGCATTGTCAGCCAGCATTTGTGACCTTTACGAGTAATCAGTCCCAATCTTGAGTGAAAGCAACTTCCAGATGTAGAAGTGGGACTTCCTTATGAGAAATTGACATGTCTGCCAAAAACCTGCCTCTGCTACCATCCATATAAAATGAGGTCAAGTTGTAATGTAGCCGCCAAGCCTCACCCAACCTGTCCAACTGTTTTTGAGTATTCATGATAGCCACAAACACCTCTTCAATGCAATAGACCACACTTTTGTGAGCTTTGCTCGCATAGACAACAATCAAAATCTGCTCTTCTGCAATATACAAAGACCTAGAGGTGGCTTGAACAAGCTGGAATGAAACTATTAAGGGAAAACCTCTCCCTAATTGAATCCAATTTGGGCTGAAGCATAGTGAATAAATCTTGGTTCACATGGACAAATTCCTGTGTCACATGTGTGAGATTGTGGTTAAGGCAAGGCATGTGAAGATCAAACCACACCTTGGATGTGCCTGGGACCATATTTGTTATAAATTTAAGGATTTCTGTACAGCGACTCTCTGGGGGTTGATTGACAAAGAGATTGAAGTCCAAGGTGACAATTGTAAGGGCAACCCTGTGGTGCTGAGGAAGTCACTCAGCCTAGCAGGAGGAAATCCAAAGATGAATATAAGTGGCTATAATACATGGAAATATGAAATACTAACCTAGCAGAGGGAAATCCAAAGAGAATACTCTGAGGAAAACCCTGCTAGGGATGACAACTATATATGCCAGGCAGGCATGAGAAAGGACTATACAGTAGGTAAGCTAAGCGAGTGCAACGAGGCTTGTGACAAGGAGACAGGTCCATAAACATAACTGGAGTTGTGTTTGCGGAGTTTGGAGTTGTGCAGCCACAACCGGAGTTGCATGCATGGGCTCGGAGTTGCATAGCCACAGTCGAAGTTGCATATGCAGAGCCAGAAATGGGTGGTCCCCTTACAACAATTGGTGGAGAAGCTTTTGGAAGTGCATGTAATACTCAAACTAATCTTTATCAACATTGGAATCTCCCATCAAGTCAATGATAACTGGGACCTCAGCAGATATCCCAGTGGAGTCATCACTATCATCCAAAGTAAGATCAATGACAACTGGTGCTCTGGCTACAGCACATATATGATTGTTGAAGACTCTATGAGTCATGACAAGACCACAGCGACACTTTGAAAATAGCTTCGCAAAATCAGTCTCCAAGAGACCAGGCTTAACCCAAGAATCCAGCTTCAGGAGTGAAATCAAGGTATCAGCACTCCTCTTGACTGGTGGTTGATATGTCTGTATGGACAGCAATTGCCCTGCAGAATTGTAAATTTTTATGTCATGACACATCAAGAGTCCACCTGCTCACCATTGCACTGGCAGCTAGTTGGCAAATACCAAACAGGCAGTGGGGCTGAAATCCCAGGCTCTACAACATGGGTGGATGAGCATTACAATAAAATTGGGAAGAATATTGCAAACAACATACCTTGAATGGGATACTTCTCTATCAACAATCTTCTTGCTGTATACATACATTCAATACTAATTAGGTAAATTGTAAACAGTCAGCATTGGAATGGCTGTTTTATTAAAATGTTAAGAGCACATACCAAGATAGCTGCAGCTATTAGATGTGCAACCACAAACATATTTGCCAGTGTAGTGGCCATCCAAGGCCATGTAGACAGTGGACTCAGCATATTGTTCTCCAGGTGTATCATCTGCACAAAGACAACAGGGTGCCTTGAAATTGTATAGGGTGCAGTATGCCAAGAAGTCAGATGGAGCAACGCGTGCCCCTGACTGAGTGACAGGCCTTCAGGTTAAGGACAAGCACCTATTAGACAACAACAATTATCTGAAGCCATTGACAACATACCAAAACCAAGACACTAGGTCATGCAAACCTGGATTGAAGTGCAGAATAATAGAGGGAAGAAGGCACTGTTGGCACTGAATGTGAACAAGATGATGAAGATTTGGTTGGGCCATAGAGATGGTGAAGATCAATGAAGTATGGGGAGAATTGCTGCTTGTCACCAATATGCAGCACCTATTTATAATGCAAGCAACTGTCATTGGTAGGTGCACCAATATTGTGGATGGAGGAAAGCAGTCTGAAACCACCAAGTCTCAAAAGCAAAGAGACGTGCATAAATTTGAAAGAAGTAGTGGCTGTGACTAGCTGAAAGCACACACCTAGTATGGATATGGAAACTCACCACTGCCACTGATCAGCCTATGCTGTCACAGTTTAGTGACCAGGTGCCATCAAGATGGTGACCACCTTGCTTTGATTAGGATTTTGTTAGTCGGCTTTCTGATGCAGGGCCCTTAGTGGTAGGTCAGATTTTCAGTTGGAGCTTGAAATTCGGTGGGCAGATAAGCTCCTCCTTCTCAATCCTATTTCTGTTGCTACATATACCAATATTATTACTTCAAACTCTGTGTATGCAATATCCAATAACTCTAGCATACATCATCTCAATTTTGAGACTGCCAATAAGGACGACAGTCAAACTTTAGATCCACTTTGTGCAAATGACCTCAAGCAGGTGCTGAAGCTCATCCAAGCCAAGAATTGAACTCTATGTACATTCCTCTGTGATCTATTGAATTGGCACTGAATGCACAGTGTACGGGTGTGAGCAGCCATGACAAGTAACAAGGAATTACATGTCCATTTGCCAGGCTTCAGATGGATAGCCTTAGGATTTGCAGATGCCTTCAATTTGGTGTGTCGCTTGCCTCTGGCTGGAACCATGTCCATTGGGACTGGATTGACATCCATCTGATTGTCATCACTTCCATCATGAACCATTTCAGTTGAGGAGTTGACTGTAGCATTGGCACTACCTTCATGGTTAACATTTATTGAGCATGCAGTACTCCCTGAATCCTTCACTGTCAACATCCATTCATCAAGCAGCTCTGATTTGATGTAATCCATTGCAGCATTAATCATTGACTTTTTGACGTACATGATGGCTCATCCCCGAGGTGTCTGAGGCCCACATGCAGGCCAACCAGCATGCTGCACACACAACAATGCACTGGATGGCTCAGGGTACATCAATACTTCATCAATGTTGGGAACATCAACACTAACCTCAAGGATGGGCAATGTGATAAAGAGTTCCGTCTCACACTGGTCACCACTTTGATAGAGCACAGCCATGCCTTCATGCTTGCAGTCTGGACAATTTATAGAATGCATGTGGCAAGTGATGACATGGGACAGGTGTCTGAGATGCTCAGGGAGAATGGAGTGAGTATATAGTTGATGTGATGGCCTTGTTCGATAGTATCCATAAATAAGAGTCATTTAGGGAGATCTGATGGTTTTCGAAGGTCCACGGGAATGAGCCAGTCCAAACCATGAAATACATGACCAGTGCTGGTGAACTGGATATTACAGAAGACATAGTCAACATTGTGACACTTGCAGTTGTGCCAGTCAAAGTGAAATTTGTTTTAATGAAAGCCAACGTGACAGATGACTTCTTTGGTCTCATGCCCAGGCTTGACACTTGCAGACAGAGCAACAAATACGACATGATCTGGAGCATATGTGCATAATGTCCAAATCTTGTTGTAGACAGATTGGAAATTGACTCCCCACTCATAGGTCAAGTGGGCTTCATCCACAGTTAAAACACCCCAGCGAGCACAAAAGTTCTGGTCCTTGATGAGATCCTGGAATTCATATGACTTGAGTGTTTCAGGAGCAAGTGTTATAACTTTGTAGCGACACTCTTTAGCCTCTCACCAGAGGTTCTGCCCAGCAGTGGCCAACATGTCAGCATTTATTACTGCCACTGTCACCCCTTTGTTGCAAAGATTTGATGCCTTTATATTGCTAAAGTGAGACAAATAAAAGTCAGGGGGAAATATAGATATAACACACCATATTGTTCTTGAGAATATTGGTAGGCTCAATAACAATGTTGATCATCTCTTTCCTTCCTAATGCAGGAAACAAAATCAAAGCAGATTTGCTGCCTCCAGTTTGTGTGATACAGAAAACATCCACACCATTAAGGATGCAGCCTGAATCAAATAATTGGAAATGATGAGGCTTGTAATGTATTGCAGGGCTGACAATTTTGCCCAGTTTTTTGAGACCTTCCTATGAGGTCCAGTCAAAAGGCGACAGTAGAGTCGACATTTATAATAGTTAAGTGAACACAAATAAACATATCCCAGAGTGCCCAAAACAGAAGCAAGGGTCAAGACATTGTGATGATAAACACCAAGATAGATGACACATTTGAATGTTTCAAGATGTGTTAAACATGAATTTTAACTTGTTTGGTCAAGAACATGAGAAGTCAGGCTTCAGCATGTGTGGCACAACTGACCTCCCGATAAGCGGAAACATAAAAGAAGCTGTAAATAGTACTTAGGCTAGACCTTAATCACACAGTACAGAACCGGACCACGTCTATGGGTGTTTTGTGTACAGTGTAGGTAAATAGGTCAACAGATATAAACACTGGTGTTTATATCCTAATGTAACAGCCACAATATAAATATGTACAAACTCATAGTAAAACTACTGGGCCCTTATACCCTCCCCCTCAGGAAGAGTGAATATGTAGGATTCACCAGTAAATAAATATGATGATACAACTATGTGGATAAGTCCATGTAGTGAGTAAAATAAATATGACAACAGAATTTTATCTGTTGCTGCAACAAGAGTTTATGGGATCAATGCAAGGCATTGACCAGCGTGAATACAAAGTGGATAACTCTAGGAGTTATCAGTTTCCATGTCAAGAGACAAAGTTGCCTTGTCATGGGGCTCTACCATATCAACATTTTCATCAAATACAATACCCTCAGGATCAGAACTAGTGACCAGGGTGACTAGTGGCATGGCCAATGTGTGTAGTTGAAGACTAGGATTGCCAGTCCCGGTCAGCAACAGTGTCATGATACCCCCCCATATTGGTGGTGGCACTATCAGTGGGGGGCAACACTTGATGTCATCCCAGCGGTAGGGAGTACCAGCATCCACCTTCTGAGGCCAGTGTGGTACTCATGGGCAAGGTTATCTGGCCAGGGCTGTACCTCTGGTCAGGTCTTTGCTTGATCCCGGAGGGTGTTAATTAGGATACGCACTTGTGTTTCCTTCTAGGTTTGATCCAAGTGTTCGAGCCAAGTGAACATATTGTGATGTGTCCAATGCTTTGTCAGAGGTGACACCTCTGTTGGGTGCATTCCATCTCATCTGCATTGAGTGAGAAATGGATGACTTCCCAGCTAGGAATGGGGTGGACTACAAGTCCACCCTGAGTGATCAGCTCATTGTATTGCCACATTGTCATGATGATACCCATTGTTATTATCTACTCACAATGTCCACAAACAAGGCATTCTATATCTTCAGGGGACAGTTTGCCATTCCCCTTCTTTTTCTCCTTGAATAAAGGAGTGAACCGCTGGAAATCTCAGATAACCTGTTCATATGGTCATCTGGTGTGGTTAAAGGTAATACCCTTAGGATGTCGGCACATTATTTTCATGCACCATTCCATCCACATGAGTGGATAGTCTTCGTGCCTGGGGTAACTCATGTTCCCCAGTCATTGGTTGGGCACACCGTTGATGGTGAGTCCAAGTTGGTTGGAGACTTTGAGGAAAAGACAGGCTCACTTGGCAGGCCTATCTCATTCCCCTTGCACTCTCTTGTTCCAGTCTTGTTATAATAGTGGAGGTTGCTCCATCATGACAGGTAACAGCAAACAGCATCTGCTTGAGGTTCACCATGGTTAAGTTGTAGGTTTTTTGTTGTCATTTACATGCATCTCAACATCTAAGCACTGTAATTGCTTCTGTTAATAAATATATAAAAGTTCGTGGGTATGTTCTTTCTGCAAGACTTCACTAGGTGGGGCTGGAAATTTCATTGGGTGGAGCTTCAAAAATATCAGCCACAGTTGATATATATTCATGCAGATACACTCTAATATGTGTCCAGTTGACTGAGTGGTTTAACATGTGCAGTATAAATATGCAAAAGGATTTATATGTCTTGATTTTATATTCACTTGTCACATGGAAATTTGATAAGCACAAGGTGGTTTTAATGGTGCCACAATGTACAAACATGACATGCGGAGATGCTGATGAATTTGGCATTGAAAGGGGATGAGGAACCCTTAGTCTGTTTTTAGTGGTGCCATTGACACCGTACCTCAGGAATTCAGCAGCAATTGTATCATGTGTGGTTCATTTTCGCGCTCACATCTCTCATAGATCTATGTGTCTTTGTATGGTGTTTGTCAGGTCAGAACAAACAAAAAGATGTACCCAAACACCAATTTACTTGTCAGCTATATACATAGGAAGAACTTGTGATCTGGAAGGGGGAAACTCAGTATCCAGCCTTAGATGTGTATTTATATTATGCAACCCTTAGGTAGGCCCTCAGTTTAAAACATTTCATAGTCCATAACTCATATATGTATGCAGAATATGCAGAATATGCTATCTAAGAGGTGGAAGAAGCATATTAGGAGAGATGCCCATAGCATTTACTGCTACAACTATCAGACTTTATGACAAATTATCTAGTTGAGTTGTCAAGCAGATGGCTGACAGATGGCCAGTAATTTTAATGTACAGAGTAGAAAACATATAAATTGCCCTCCTTATAGTCTCCATGTTAAATACATGTCTCAGGAGAACCTACTCACAGAGACAGGCTTATCAGTACCCAATACAGGCAAATGAGGTCACTGTAGTCCCCTACATAGAAAGCTATAGAATTTGAAGTGTTAATAAATTTGATATATATAGTATTGTAGTATTTATGGGTCTTAATATGCTCCAAGAGGGTAGCAGAACAAAATCAAAATCAAATACTCATTATTTGATAGGAGCATATGATCACTGGGCACGCAGTTTAGGACCCCTGAATACTCACTAAGATGTTCAGTACCAGGACCACTGAAAATTGGGGGGTCTGGGCTGACCATGTATGGTACCAATCACCAAATTTTGGCTTCTGGAGTGCGGATCAATAGTACCATCAACCACCAAATTTTGGGTCCATAAAATGATGTTTGATGCAAATTTTCACTGAAATTCAGGAGTTTCAGGGCAACTCTTGAGTAAATTTCTTTTTACCCTCATGACCGACATGGCTGAGGGCCAAGAAAAAATTTAGTTGGTTAGCTTCAGTCATAGCAGACAGCACTGAATTTGCATGGCATGCAAATCCACTTGTAATGTTTAAATATGGGAATTGATACATAATTGCTACAAATTCATTTGGAAATTCTAAATTTGTCATCAAATATGTACACGATGCAAACATGAAGTGCAAACTTAGAATATGCCAGGAGTACAAATCTAAAGTGCTGGTGGACAATAAGGATTTGTGTGTCATGCAAATTTCAAATATGGCCTGAAAATTTGCAGTGCCAACATATCTATTGTCAAAGTCCAAATTTGGCAATGAATTGGCAGTATTCACAAATTGATTTGCATATTTCAACATTATGAATGCATTGTGAACACATTTGCATGGCCTTCAAATTTGGCACCATCTGCCGTGAGTTCAGAGTACTCTGTTTTCCGCTTAGATTTATCCAAATAATGTTCATTCCATCCTCAGTTTTTCTATTGACCATAGTCTGTTCATCTGTGAATGGGGGGCACTGGGGCAGCAGCTGAAATGAAGCAGACTTTGATACTATTTTCTAAAAAATACCTCCTCCCCTAATGTTTGTGTCATTATGGGCTTTCTACAGCTTACTATGTATCACAGATTAGCTACAATCCATCTAAATTGAGTCCTGCGTATGCGGGAGTGAAAGAAAAAACTGATTTTCCTGAGGTTTAGTACCAAAATTCACTGAAAATGGGGCTCCTGACAAAATGTATGATACAAATCACCGAAAAAGTACCATTTAGTGACCACCAAATTTGGGGGGTTCTGGTACCGAACATCTTAGCGAGTGAGGATTCAGGGGTCCTCACGGTTTCCATGTGATTTCCATGTGCAGTTGAACAAAATGTCGAGGTACGGTTTCAAGCACGGCAGATGATGCCGGATTTGTACATATTGCAAATCCTTTTACAATTCTATCGTAATGTTATCGTTTGGGAGAGGATTTGCGATGGTGGCAAATTCTTTTGCAAACCCTAAATATGTCAATTCTTTTGTTCTATGTGCAAATTATTTGGGAAAAACTTAGAATATGATAGACGCACAAATTCATAAGCCCCGCCACACAATAACATTTGTCCCTGAGAAAAACTCAGAACTTTGCGATTGAATTAGTAATTGTTGCAAATCTGTTGACAAATTTCAAATATGGTAATCTATTTGAGGAAATGGCAAATTCGTCCGAAAACGATAACATTATGATAGGATTTCAAATGAGTTTGGGATAGGTGCAAATTTGATGCCGTCTGCCGTGAAGGGCGCGTCTAAAAGCAGACATAGAGAACGACTATCTTCTCTGCTATTACGGCTGCCTACGGGAGACTAAAAACCCTTGGCAAGCATGTCGAAAACTTTTCCTTCCATGCCTCTTGGGCTTCCAGATATTGATTGAATATCGAAATTAACAAGCCTTTTGATATCAAACGGGAAATGATGGAGTGATTCCTGTTCAAAACTACAGAGTATAAAGTCAGACGGGCTACGTCTGTTCCGCAAGAACCACACTCTTCCTCTCTGCTTTCGGCTTGGTCTCTCCAGCTCTTGTATGTTTCCTCCTCCGCTCTTCCTTGACTCTCCGCGCCTCCAACATAGTCCGCTTGAGTTTTGAAGCTTGATGAACAGGTTTGGGTAGATGTCGGTTTCTACAAGAATACAAGTCCATAAGGGATGGAATAAATGATAACGGACAAAGAAACAAACCGAGATATTTTCCCAACTTGAGCGTCCATCTTCCACCGCTCTTTCAAGCTATCCCGGTACTCCATCGCGGCCCGCTCTCGTGCGGTGATAATCCCCAGTTTTTCAGACGCGCGGGATTTCCATATTCGCACATTCCCGTCGTCCGAACCGGATAACACGAACCGCGCATCTGCTGAAAATATCGACGATGACACTCTGCGAGGACCGACGAATCAGTATCACCTATCCTATGCTTCAGATAGTTGACGGGAAAAGATTGGACAAACCTCTGCATCCGTTTCGTATGATACACTTCCGGCCCAGTTCCTTGTCCTTCCTTCCAAATCCTCACCGTCCGATCCCATCCACCACTAACGAACTCAAGCCCCGTCGGACTCCAATCGCAGCTCATAACAGCTGCGACGTGGGCTTTGTATATCTGCGTAGGCACCGCGAGCTTGCGGATGTCGAATGTATATAGGTTGTGATCTTCTGAGGCAAGGAGGAGAGAGGTGGGGAATGTGGGAGACCACGAGAGGGCGTTACTGCGCATCTGGTCGTGGAAGTCGTAAGGGAATGTTGAGATAAGAGGACGAGAGAGGGGAACGAACCTGCATCACTACTCTCCGTTCAGCCTTTCCTGTTCGAATATCATATAAAGTGAACGTTCGATCTGAGCCTATGCTCGCTAAAACGGACGATTCGCTCAAGTTAAAGCGGACCGCTGTGATAGTTTCTGTTGAGGTGGGGAATGTGAGATTTGATATCGGTGCGCTCCTGGATTATTGCCAGTCAGAAATAGCTCCACGGTGATGTGTCGACACTCACTTCGTTTCGTCCCATATTTGAACGAGATTGGATGCAGTGGCAAACAGTGGGTCTGAACGGTGATGATCAATTGAACTGAGTAATCGTTAGGAATTGGGTTATTGAGCAAGTATATAGCACTTACTTGAACGCAGATTTGCTAGGAAACACGTTGAGTGGAGTGTGGTCCTTGACGAACGTAAGATAGACTTCTTAGAACATATTCAATATCACGCACTGAAGAACCAACGTTTGGATCACCACTTCCGACATCCCACAGTTTGACATTACGGTCAACTCCGCAGCTCAGTAACCGATCTCCGCTCGTAAAACATAGACCCGACACTTTGCCTTTATGGGCTCCTTGTATTCGAGCTAGTTGTGATCTATGCGTCAGGTTGTGCAAGATTACGCCTACGTAAAAGAAGAAAATGTCAGCACAAACCACCTAGTTAATTAATGGCACATACCTCCATCCCAGCTTCCACTGGCAACCGTAGTCAGTGACTCTGGTTTTCTGCACAAAACTTCTACGGCGTCGATATGTCCTTCCAGACTGTCTACGAAAGGTTTCGCAAATATTCTGTCCATCTTCGCTGCATTCAGTGCACGAGTGCGTTCTCGTGCGCGCGCAAACGGGTGCATCAATGGATCCAGATTACGGGAAGTGGGAGCAGGATCCCCTGGCCGAAGAGCTATGTGGGACGACGGCGCATGTTGGAGCACGGATATTTTCTGGGATAAATGTTAGCGTAAAGATGGGCAATCTGATGGTTATTCACTTACTACCATTGCAACTACCAGAAAACCGCGGTGAGCGAAGGATTGAACTTTGTGATCGAGGCCGAGAATAATATTTTCTGGGCACGTGTTGTGGCGTGGAATGGACCAAAGTCCGATCACACAGAGATCTTGCAATGATGAAATTCAACATTTCAGTTTCTGGATTGGACCCATCCCCGCCATTCGCAGCCCATACTTGGCTGTGTGACTCTCGCTGAGATGCCATCTATCAGCAGCAGTTCATGTTACACCCTAATTACCAGCGACATGGACATGACAACAGGCCGTGGCAACTGCCCTGATCGCCATACCGAACACTTAATTAATGCTGTTCGCCTGCCAGCGCCTGCCTCGTCTCTTTATCTCTTCCGTCAAGGTGCTGGCCAGCTTTCTAGCGCAGCGAGTCTGCTTCCTTCTTTTCTTCACATTCTTTTCTACGTCGCGTTCTTCCTTCAGATCTCTGGCAGGTCACCCTTGAAATGTTCTTTCTGTCGCTTTGATTGATATCCCTACGCATATCTATGGGTACATTCATTTGCTTATCGTCTGCGGCCAATCTTCGGTGTGAATCGCTCTCAAGGATTCGCTCGGAGGTCCTTATTATTCCACCCGTCCTCGAAGTCATATTCGCTACGTATTTAGTAGCCGCAGAGTGGGGGTCGGGAAGCAGGTGAGTTCCAAGGCAATTTCCAATATCCCAGCGTTGTGCGGGTGCAGTTGGACATATCATGTGCCGGTCTCTAGTCAAATGGTCCACATGCAACCAGAAAGCATAACAACGCGCAGATTCGGGCCCTCCCCTCTGACTATCAATGATGCGCTAACGACCATGTTAGGAAACACTTCCTTCTCGTAGCAGAGGGATGGACCTACTTCTTTTTGGCCTTGATAGACTTGCTGTCGCACATCACTCCCGCTGCGCGAAAGTCGTTGCCTCTCTTCAAAAGCCTTGATATATTCATAGGTCAGTCTCCTCGCAACGACCATAACCAACTCTCTTGACTTACCTGCCACCACAGCCTCGGCGTCCTTTCTCCCTCTTCTTTTCTACACACTCTTTCTGTTTCTCTTCAGCTCCGAAAAACTCATACAAAACCTCCCCCAGCGATATCAACGCATTGTAAAATACTTGATAATCATATTCATACCCACTATCGTCGCACTCAACGAAATTAATTCCTTCGTTGGCATTTCGCGTCGTAAGTGCTTTCTAGCCTATCCCTCCCCTGCGAGTAATAATCCAGCTCTGTTGTCATCTTCTTAGGTACGCTACAAGGTTCGATTCTAGCTATCGGCTTCCGCTCCGATAGCGATCAGGCTATTTGGACCTTCTTCTCATCTCTCACCATCGCCATCCTAGCGATCTACCAAGCCATCAACTTTGTCCTTACTTTCTATCAGCTCCTCCGTGTCTTCATCGACAAGCGCCGCATCGAAACGTCGGAGAGCGATGAGGCGCATTTGTTTCGTGGCATTGGATGGATTGCTGCTGGAATAAAGTTGGGTGCTATTGAGACTATCGTCGGGTTCGCCCCGGCAGGATTTGAAGGTGCTATTACCAGAAGGATTTTGAGGTTGTTGGGCAGGGGTTGTTTGATCATTGGGATCGTCAAGGGGTGAATTTTTATCTCCCTGCTTGATATGTCTCTCTGTCACAAGTCAACTTACCGCTCAATGGATTTACCTTGCAGTATGGACATAGTTGAAGACTTCCGAAACCTGCACGAGGAGTTGCGCGGCCAGCCTTCCCGGGGATTTCGTAGATCGAGGCTCAAGCCCCTCATTTCAAACCCTCGCAGCTCTACCTTCAGACGCCTCTCTCCTACTCAAGCCGCGTTCCACGAACCCCCACGCGCTCCTCCTCTTCCTCCAGAGTTGTTCCTCTCGGATAAGAGCCCAAGCATTGCTACATTTGACACCCGAACGCCAACTGTACCAGGTCTAATGGATCGTCAGTCATCGGCTTACCGGACCTCGCGGAGAGATATGTACCAGTCACCCAGCTACGCGTCGCCGTTTGGATTTCGATTTCCAAACGCGTCACCCACGATGCAAACTCCTACCTTGAGGCCCCAGCGAGTAACAGTTAATTATCTGGAGGGACAAGCGCCCATGCTCGAGATGCGTTTCTCCTCATTGGATATGGACATTCCTAGTCCAAGTGCCATATCTGAGAACGCCAAGTTCCGCTATCCATCCGATGCATCCGGGCTCTCGATTGCATCGGCTTTCCCGAATGTCGCATCGACTTACTTACAGAATCCGCCTCAAGCGATGTTGAGGCCTGTGCTCGCTCGTTCACGCACTGTAGAAATGAGAAGCACGAAGAAGCACCGCTACAAACGGTCGAATTTCTATACTCCTGAAGCAAGGCCAATGTCCTCTGACAGCCTGGCCTCAGATTCCCTCGAGGCCGTGCGCGATTTAGCCGCTCAATTTCCTGGATTGCCATCATGCGTCACGGGGAAGTTCCATGGGTCGGTTCAAGGCGACGACTACGAATGGGAAGATGAATACTCCGTGCATGGCGTGTCCCGCGAGACGAGCACCAGGACGTACAGGAGCGAACGTAGCCTCACGCGCATGGTTTCACGTAGCAATTCCCTGGCGAAACGTAGGCCCCCACCTCAGCTCGACATCAAC
This sequence comes from Piloderma croceum F 1598, assembly GCA_000827315.1. Lineage (NCBI taxonomy): Eukaryota > Fungi > Basidiomycota > Agaricomycetes > Atheliales > Atheliaceae > Piloderma > Piloderma croceum. The sequence continues at coordinate 96,550 of KN833067.1, read as the reverse complement.
GCTGCCGATGCCGCCAGCAAAGCACCATCGCAGAACGATTCCATGCGAGCGGATGCTGGTCATGAGGTCAGTCATTACTTGCAGGGTGATGGCACTGCAGCTTCAAGTCCGTATACGCAGGTGTCGTCTTCATTCGGGTTTGAGTCCAGAAGAGAGTCTTTGGTCGAGACTCCTGTTACAGATCCTGGCCACAACCCATTCATAGGTGATGATGCTGCTCCCCCGAGTAGCAAATCACAGACGTTCGCGAGCAGCGAATATGGTGGTGGAAGTGGGGAAAGTATTCGATCCGCCGAATGGCTCGCCACTGCCTCGAGGGGCCAGCGAGTGAAGGCTGTCGATATCGAGGCCTACCGCAGTGTGGCTGGACCAGTGTCGAAAGCTGAAGCCCGATCTCTCTCAGACGTTCGCACCGCACCGGACAAGTCTGAGAACCGAATGGCTTCCCCCACTCTCTCGATGCCATGGCTCCCCAATGCCAATGATGTCCGGGCCAAAAGAGAGGGTTGGAGTAGGAACGATTTAGCTCGAATCAAATCGGTAGGGAGTGCACCGAGAAGGGTGACGCCCACGCCGACATCCGCTGGGTTCTCGGGGGTTAGCATTTTGGTAGAGAGGACAGAGGCTGATGCATTAATAAAAAGAGTGGACAAGGAATCAGGGAGGGATTTATATGTCTCGGGGTATGCTGTATGAGTCGAGGAAGAAAGGATATACCCCCGACCGATCGGATTAAAGTCGACGGACCTTGAACATTTTATTTATTTCATTTCGTTCTTGTGTATATTGTTGGGACCGATGTTAAAATAGGCCCGAGCATGCTAACCACATCCAAGCCTACTTTATGGATACTTACTGTCGTTCTGCTTTCAGGTTGGTGTTGATGAAAGAAAGAATGGCGGAAATACCATACCGAAAAAGCAAAATAGAAATGCAATATATATAGGTACAGCAGGTACAGTAAGATGTACTCATACATCAATTCTGCGAGTCCGATCGGTCAGAAACTATTTAGATGATAGCAGGTTGAAAACGTACCTCTGGTATCCTAAATATCGTAATTTCCTACACATCATTACAAATGAGTCAGATAAATGACAACCCGCTGAGCGAGGGTGGGATCACACCTGTTGCTTGAAATAGCGTCGGTTCTCTTCGTCGATAAGCACCAGATTAAGGTAGTATCTTGTGCTGAATTTCTTGTTCACGTCCCGGAACGTGGGTGTCAGGTCGAAGCCACCCAAGAATAGCCGGATTGGAATCGTCTCTCCTGCAACAACATCAGCTTGTCGAGCATTAAAAATGGAGCCAAATGGGCGAACCTCGCACAGGTGCACCATCCATAATTTCGAATTTCGTGATGGTCTCGCTCTCATTATACTGGTTGGGCGGGGATCCCGTAGTTTCCCGTCGTATGATGGAGAGCTCCATGTGTTTAATTTTTATACGGACAAGAAGGAAGTAGATCTTGCCGACGATGACGTCTTTGAGGTGATATCTGTGTCAAACCATATCAGGATTTGCCTCTGCTGCAGCAGTAATGAAATAACGGAAAGAAATGGTTTGGAGTAGCGAAAGAAAAAGAACAATTGTGCACGTACTTTGATTTATTGTATTCAAACTCGATGTGCAAACAATCCTCGATACCAACTTCCATCTTGATTGAGTTATTGCTGTCAGGGGGCATTCGATAAGAGTGCACCCAGATGTCTTTCTCTTTGTTTACGTCGGCTATGCGCCGCGATATGGTTACGCGGATGAAGTATCTGGTGATAGGTCACATTAACATAGGGCAAAGGCAAGAAAGCACATAGGGCGACGCACCTCAACTTGACATTGATACCTTGATAGCTCTCAAATTGCTTTTCTACATTTTTGAATAGGAAGTCATAGGTCTGCGCTTGCCGCATGTCCCCAGGTGCCGCTAATTCTTGTGATAGCGAGAGAAATTCGTGGTGATGTCCACGGTCATAGAAAAGTTCTATGTTTCAGTGTCAGTTGTCAAGCCTAAAGTAGGAGCATAAGGAAGAGAGAGTATACCGATACTTCCCACAAACTCGACCTTTATACCCTCGTGTGTCAACTTCTTGCCATCCCGAACCCGTATAGCTATCTGTAATGACATATATTAAATCACATTGCGTGCGGAGGCGGGAAGTAGAACGATTGCGAACAAATTAAACATACCGTGCCTCCAACCGAGTCTCCATCGTAATAAACAGGACATGAGATTGTGCGTTCCTTCTCTTGCTTCACGTCGACTTGCTTCCGTATGTCCTCGCCTTCAAGTTTGACGTCCACGTCGACTGGGGACGCGAAGAAGTAGGCCGCCATGGAAGGTTGAATGTTTGCTGGAGGAGAAGGAAAGAGTATGACAAAGTTCAAGATTACCCTCGGATGCCGCTTGGTCTTCAAAACTTGAAATGGGCTGTACTACTTGGCTCACGTAAGCCAAAAGCACCGAGACAGACCGAGACGGAGGCACACCTTTTCAGTGTACGTGATAAATCCTTTGAAGCTCATTCATTCTTCTTTTCGGGTTTAGTGATAGTCCACTGATATAAGTATCAGTGTAACTGGTTGTACAAGGCTCTTATTTTTTTTGTAAAGTGTCGTAAGGAACAAATCATAAGTTAATACTATTACAATGTACATGCCCAGAATTCGAATATTGCCTCGTTATGCCAATGAAGAGTCCATGAAAGGTCGCAAAGAAAATAATATGGCACATCGCCAACAATAAGATCTGATTATCTTCTATCCTCGCCCAGAAGATCTGTAAGCGTCTTCGCCCTTACCGGACGAGCCGATCGAGAGGGATCGAGCATCCACAACCGTCGACCTTGCCTCACTTTCCGGTTTTTAAGGCGCAATCCTGGCCGCAAAGCCCGCACGAGGCCAAAAATAAATACAGCTTCGAAGCCAATCAGGACAAGAAATGCAAATACTTTATGTGGGATGGCGGTTAGCATGATCATGATGCGGAGTAGATGGTGCGAGTAGACCGACCTTTCTGAGCTGGATGCTCTCGGAAAGGCCCCGGTGTTGGACTGTTAATGCGTCAGATGGTGGTACGGATCACTGCATAAGGACATACCCGCTGATGACTCCTTGATGAGTTTGAATTTCGGATGTTAAGTCGTAGGCGATAACCGCGATGGCTGAAATATATTTATTCAGCAAGGGTGGGCCAATGAATATTTTGAAATAGACGAACAAAAGGAGACAAAACCGCCGACGACACAAAGCGTGCAACCCACAATGCCAAGCAATGTCCATCTGCGCGCAGTCCATTCGGCTTGGGACGGTCGTTTGTTATAATCGTCATTTCCTGAACCCGCCATACCCAGCCCAGCTGTGACAGTAAGACCTATCAAAAACATCCACCAAGCTGCATACATGTACCACAAATTGCCTGTGAGCTGCGGTAAGCGTTTAGTGGAATTTAGCGTAGCAGATTGATTGACCTCGTGTGGCACTAAACAGAAGACTGAGGGCCAGACCAGCTCCCAGTGCTGACAGAGCACCGATTGCCTAATAATATACAATCAGCAGACGGAAGCAGATAAGGCAGAAGAAAATTTGCGTACTTGTCCGATCTGCACTTGAATGTCGAGCAGGCGCTGAGCGGCAGAATCGCTAAATGTGAGCGTAGCTTGTCTGCTAACGACCTGCCAGCGAATGTCGTCGCTCTCTTCCTGTAAGCGTTGGATCTTAGCAAATGCGAGGGTCATCAGTATGTATATTGTAATGTAACTTGGAATAGAACGCACATGCTGTTCCAGTGTCAACTGTTGATCAATCAGTTGGCATAATTTTTGAGGGTCCTTCTACGAGAGTGAATTTGAGGTCATTGGCTGAAAAGCACTTTTCTCGAGCTATAAATTACCATAGTTTTCTGACAGCGGTTAACTTCATCTAGCTAGAAAAGATAATGTCACAAAGGCATTTCAGCACTTTCCCATACATCGGAAACTCACAACTTCAAGGTAGTTCGAAATCTCGACCGCCCGATCCTCGAGATATATTTTGACTTTGGTGTATTTGTCGGCCTCCTCGGCGAGCTCAGCATCTTGTTCTACTACCGGTTGAGCTGCTGCTCAGTATCAGCGATGGTATTTCAAGTAGGCGCTGTCGGGAGAAGTACAAGCCAGTGGTAATATTCCGCCTCCCTTCGGGTCTGAGCTTTCTTTAGAGAGGCCCTCTCTCTGCTGTAAGTACTCTTGTTGTGAGTACATCTGACGGGGTGTGGAGCGGTGAAAAATGAAGGTGGAAGCAGAACACACGTTTTTATTATGAGAAGGTGGAGTGAAGGCCACGGAAAGGTTTTCATTTAACACAGATGGTACCTGAATAACAGATTGTCAATACAGTGGAAAGTGTTTCAGCATAGTGATGGCTCACGTAAACGGCGCTTCCTTTCCGCAGCGCCAAGGTGCCTGGGCCATGCAGGGGCGGGACTCCCTGCCGAAGCACTAACCAGGTGTTGAGCGAACGCTTGCTGTATCGAAGTGATGGATTGGATGAGGCATCCTCGTAACTCAGCCGTTTCCGTCACATTCGAACTAGGGTGAATTGGGCACTTACATGGGCGGTAAGCTAAAGCCTGCCCAAAACGGCGTATGCTTTGGCATGTGTAGTGTCACCGCACTTGTTCTTCGTACATCCGTGGTCGATAGATCTCATGATTCCTCGAACAACAAGTGGGTGAGGTCCTCGATCTGAATTCAGCTGTCAGATAAGGTTTGTTTGCGCCCGTTTCCTATTCCTCCGACCAATAATATGCCTACTTTGAACTTTGAACAGACTGTTTCAACAGTTTGAGGTGAACACCGATCAATTACGAGGGGATGCACCCACAGCCTTGCATCAGAGTATATCTGGCTGGGTCATGCAGTTAGATTCGAGCATCGTTCATACGCTATCGATAACGGGTACTTGAAACTCGATGGTTCGTTTTACAGCGCGGTTTGGCAAAGATCACTACAGTAGAGCCAAAAAAAATCTATACTCCGACATACCGGAACATTGTAAATTGAAATATATGTAGAGGCTGAATATGGTTGGCGCTGGCATATTGCAGTATGCCAAATAGTAACACGGTTACACTATTGAACTGGATGGTTCAGTCAAGAGTTATTTGGAGGAATATAAGCACAACTTGATCTTCGCAAAGGCCAAAAACTCACCAATCTAGTGCACATGTTGACAAACAGACTGCATCGACCTGCATCATCCTCAGCACGATTAAGCTGTCCATTGTGTTCGTGTATACGCTAGGGAGCCTGGTCAAAGACCCAGACTGACTAGCAAAACAATATCGTCTAAGTACTAGTAGTAGGAGTTCGAGTCGTCACGGTGGTCGAATTAGTAGGCACAGCCACTAATTCAGGAATACTAGTGACGTGCTTGCCTAGTATCTGTTTCGACATTCGGTAAATGATCGGTCATCCTCGCCCAGAAACTTTGATATTTGGACGGAAGCTGAACATCCAAATAACCGTTGACGATCATCGATCATGGCGTGTGCGATATAAAACCCACAGTCTTAGATTACCCTTATCCTCGTTAATCGGATCCATGCCATCACTAAGATATTCCGAAGACGACTTTATCTTAACGAAACGCTTCAAGTCAGTTTCCACCCCCCATGTCACTCACGACATTCCGAAGGCTCCAACAAGCATTCTCTCTATGCCTCATGAACTACTTCTTGAAATACCCAAGTATTTAGGCCCGACAATTAGTCTGCCTGCCGAACGTCTACATTGGATGTCCAGGCGTTGGGGCGGATGTCTTCCATACCCTGTGTACGGCATACGCACTCGGGCACTCCGTTCACTGTCCCAAACATCACATTCGCTTCGTCTATTCTTTCTGCCCCTGGCTTGGGAAAATTTTGACGCATGTTGCGCGAAAGACGATGATTACGGCCTAGGCACCGCAGACACACAGCTCACGGCTATTTACCTGATGCTCAAATTAAGGAGCGAAGGGCTGATCAGACATAGAGACTTAGCAACATTTGTCCGGTATGTATGTGCACCGTCGCATATCCATTTAACCAATTAATCGAGGCCTCTGTTTTATTACATTATTCAGAGTAGCAAATATTCGCATTAGCAGACTTTCAGCGGAAGACCTTTCCACTTTCGCAGAGTGTCTCAGTTCACTTCCGAATCTTCACACCCTCCAAATCGTTGACATGCAGACCAAGCTTTCCACCCAAGTAAAGGCAGCTTTCAAGGGTCGCCGCTTGTTGCAAATCCGCACTGTGATCCTTCCCAATCATGCGCATCACCTTTTGCGCAGCTGCCCTGAGGTCAGAGAAATCACTTGTCCAGACTATCGGGCAACATACATTGTCACTGCCATAACCGACAAATGTAGAAAAGTGGAGGCCTTAGATCTCATGATCTCGTATGCTGGTGATGACATGATAAGCCGTGAGTGATTGTTTACTACATAGAGTTTTAATCGCTTACGCAAAAGCCAACGCTAGACCTGATAAAAGCGACGCCCAATCTGCGTCGGGTCACAATCCGCACAGGTCACAATATGCCATTTGATTTAGTGAGGTTCTCTGTAGTCGCGCCATTGCTTCTCTTCTAAACATCTGCCAACCTCACGCAGAAATGGATTCGCCTTCTGGCTTCCCTTCCTTGTTTGCACACCATCACTTTTCGTGAGCAACGTGAGCTCTGGGATGTCAGTTTTCATTCGGATGATGTCGAGGCGCGCCTCCAGCAGCGTTTAGATGAAGCAATCAATGCGTTACGAAACACGCAGGGAGGTGATGAGAAAGGGAGGAAATGGGTGCGGGTTTGGCACAGGACAGTTCTGCGAAGTGTCCAGCGAAATGGCGATGAGCGGGTCTGGACGAAAGAGATTGAGGTTGAGGTTGTTCCAAAGTGATAGTGTACCGAAGTTCATGATATCCACGATGCGGCAAATTCTAAATGAAATAAGAATAATTTATTGACATCCTAAACATATCATCAGTCAACTCCGGTTATGGATAGCCGGGCCCATCTTTGTACGAACAAGTCATGCCTCACGGACACCCTTATAGAACGGCTCTCTAAGAGTCTCTGTCATTACGGCTGCCTACGGGAGACTACGACACACTTGAATAAAACCTTCCCGATTTCACACTGTTTCCTGCGTTGATGCGTCATTTAGGACGACCCCCCTCCAGGCTTACCATGGGTCCTCAACGTCGCCTGAATCATATTCTCAATGAGCTTTCTCCAGCGCCGCCTTCCATTGGGACGCTGAGGCTTGGGGACATCACTTTTGAAGTTCCTGCATCTCATTCGCCCTCAAGATTAAGCCATTCTGGCGAGATCTTAGACATGCGAAATCCTGTCAATGTCGATAATCTGCATTTTTTACTCCAGAAATACCTGTTAGGTCAGGACGTGTTCCTCGTGTCGCAACCTGGACCATATGCGCGTCATCTAGCACTGACCTTCGCTAAGTAAGTTATATATGTATCAGTCCTGTCGTAGTCTCATAGACGTCTGACTTTCTTGCAACAGCCTCATAAATGCGGAATATGAATACATCACGCTCAATCGTGACGTGGGAGAAACCGAATTAAAGCAGGGCAGGGAAATTAGGGCGGGCGGCAACCTTGTCTACGTTGATAGCCCAGCCGTTCGCGCTGTCAAGTGCGGACGAATCCTCATTTTAGAAGGAATCGAGAAAGCTGAACGGGGTATAATGCCAGTATGTGGACATGCGATGATAGTGCCACTCTATCAGCCTGAACAGTTTTTTGTAGATTCTCAATAACTTGTTAGAGAATCGAGAAATGTAATGCGCTGGTTTTACCCTGTTAAATTGCACATCACTGATCTATGATTCAAGGAATTTGGATGACGGAGCCCATATCATACACCCACATCGTTACGCGCAACTAGACACATCAAACTCAGACAAAAATTTTATCCCGGCACACAAGAACTTCAGGGTCATAGCCATTGCAGCCCCAGTTCCACCTTACCCAGGGTATCCTAGCGATCCCCCCTTTCGCTCTCGCTTTCAAGCTCGTTTCTGTGATCCAGTAGGCTCATTGCTTGCATTGAGCAGCAGGATTATAAACAAGGTCCCATCCTCTATCTCTTCCATACCGTTCAAGATACGCGACATCATACTCTCGTCGCAATATGCTAGCGAGTCGCATGAGTCTTTGCAGGCGGTCTCCAAGTCAGCTCTTCCAGCATTCCCTCAGACAGCCCTTGTCAAACTTTACAGCCTCGTTGCTCTCTTCCCTCCACTTTCCAATCCATCTCCTGGACAACTTGCTCGACTATTTTTCACCATTCATCCCAGCCTTGCCCATGCCCCATTCCAGGCGTGGGCCATGCTTAGCCGACAGACTGAAGAATCTGGACTCGGAGAACTTGGAAGCCCATCCATGATCAATTCTGCTGAAGATATAGGTCTATTTGGGTACCAAATCATTCGTATTGAACGCGAGAATGAATATCAAGTTCGAGTCTTCTTTGAGGGTCCTCAAAGCACATCTCCCATCGTCATCTCAGTCCCCGCTGGACCACTAGAATTGCGGCCCTTTCCTTTCACAGGGAAATTGGAGTTTCATCCTACACGAAGGTTCATCGGTCTTTTAACGTGTTTCTTGCAGGCACATGCGCTTGGATGGGATATTTCTTTCATTCCTCCTGCGTTGCCGTCAACAGCCTCATCTTCCACGTCAACACTCGTCAAAGTTTTTGGTCAAATCTTAGGATATGAGACTGAAGCTGTTCATATGTATAAGGAACTAGGAGGTAGAGAGCTAACTATGCGCCGTAAGATCGAGGCGTCCGGAGCAACGACTTGGGAGCCAAGGTCAGCGACGATTTCTTTGGGAGTTTAAAAAACAAAACTTATGCTACGCCTACACAGTCCCATTATTGAAGCAGCATGGACAGGCCGGCTTCTGCATCTGGCTGGCCTCGATGTAATAGGTGCTACAGCTGGGTCATTAGCAAGATTAGCTCAAGACAGAGAGGCAGAGCTGTGGGAAGGAAAACGGATAGTGTCAAACGCCTCCGCGGAGGAGGTGACTTGGAACTTATTATAATAATACGTTACTAACGGCAACAATCCAGGTATCTTCCGGCGAACTGTCGGTAACTCACCCGTCTTTTCGCATAATTAGCACTGCTTCCAAATCTCTACCTCTCAAGGATTGGTTGAACGATGAGCATGCCAACATGTTCTTCCCGATACCAAGTCAGCCGATGGACGCGGATGAAGAGAATGAAATACTCCTGAAGACAGGATGTTCTCCCAACATCATCAAGACACTCCTTTCTTTCGCAGAGAAATACAGACAAAGTTTATCTGCTGATGCTGTCCAGAAGAACCGGAAGCTCGGAACACGGGCGCTTCTTAGGATTACAACTCGGTTGACCAGGTTCCCACAGGGTGATGATCTATACGCACTCATTAGCCGTTCGCTCCTGGCAGAATTTCTGCCAGCGGTGGAGCGGATCACTCTCGACACTTTACTGCAAGAAGCTGGCATTATAAAGAGATCTGCATGGGTACGTTAACGTTCGGCCATCTAGACTTTTGACTATACCACCATATCACTTTGCATACCCAGTTCAACCCATCGCCCATTGTGCAAGACAACGTCATTTTGTTTCCCGAAGCTTGCAGCCCCGATAGCACCATGGGAACGACACGCATCCCTCGCTTCAACCCATTATTGGACCCAGACGGAGTTACTTCTCGTGTCCCTCACATGGACCACTTCTATGATAATTCTCTACAGTCTGGTTTGATGCGTGACCTCGCTATTGACCTTGAGCTTCTCGGTGAACATCTTGTGTTACTTGGAAATCAAGTATTTAGATTTTATTTGTGTCTTTCTATTGGGCTGACATCAATATCGTCGTTAGGGAGTGGGTAAGAACAAAGTAATTGATAGGTAAACAACCAACACACTAACTAAACACAATACCACTGACGGTGTTTTGATAGAATATGCCAAGTAAGTAGCTCTTTCAATTGTATTTCGCTTCACGCATCCAAGCTTGTATATATAGATTTTGGGCCGACCTAGGGAATACATTCAACTCCACCGAGACACGACAGTGAATCAGCTGATGTTCTCAACGACACTGGAACGTGGTGTCATCAAATATACAGATTCGCCTTTACTTCGTGCCATCACCTATGGACGCATCATCCTAATAGATGAAGCGGACAAAGCTCCGGAACATGTTGTGGCCATTTTTCGGAGTTTGGCTGGTCAAAACGAGATGACCTTGTCCGACGGTCGAAGAGTACGCGCAGTGCGAGAGCGAGAGAGTGACATCGTCGTGCACCCGATGTTCCGCCTTATTCTGTTGGCTAACCGCCCAGGTTATCGTAAGTAGGATCTACCAATTTATCGTAATACCATTCAATATTTGCCTTGCAGCGTTTCTGGGGAACCACTTTTTACAAGTGCTCGGCGATAACTTCAGTTGGTTAGGGTCTATTCCACATATTTACTGGGTCAAATCAAACTCTGAACATGAATCCCCAGCCATGCGGTTCCAAATCCTGATCAAGAATCCGAGCAGAAATTATTGTCTCAGCTCGCACCTGAACTGGATAAAGACATGATTAGCCGTCTGGTTTTGGCTTTCCAGGACTTGCGCAGAGGATACGATGCAGGCACATTGTCTTACCCATATTCTCTACGAGGTTCGCATACACGACGAATTCGTGTGGTCCATCATTTTGATATTCTCTCCGCTTGCAGAACTGATTAATCTCGTGCGCCATATGCGTGCATACCCGAATGACGACCTTGGAACGAGCTTACGCAACATCTTCGATTTTGACATATACAAACACGAGACCATAGAACGGCTCAGCGAAATCCTGGAGCTTTACGGGTAGGTTTATTCTTACCGCGCCTAGTCTCGTTGCACATCATTTATTATTTACATCCATGCAGTCTGACTGTAAAGAAACTGGGTTTAGATGCGAGTCGAGAAGCTGTTACCAAGAAAATCCACGACATCAAGTTTGAGCCTACAGGTACTGACCTTGACGAACCGAAAGAAGGTGAGCACGATGCCAACAACAACTCTCATCATGGTGGAAACAAGTGGGCTGGTGGAGTGAGTTCCTACTGTTCCTCCAGTTATGTCCATTGATTCACGCTTTAGACAGTCAGGAGGACGCGACACAGCTGGGCAAGGTGGTCGAGGCGGATACAAACGCTTATCTACCGGCCATAATATCAAACAAGTAGGCTCCTACCCGATGGTGCAAAGATCACATTGTTGACATGTCTAACAGATCTCCGACGACCTCAAAAATGAGGTCCCCGAACACATTAAGGATAGGGCGAGAGAAATGGCTCGTGAAGAACTCAAACGTCGACTCGAAGAGTTAAACATGAGCGCTTCGGACGCCAAGGGGTATGGTCAGCTGTTGAATGGTGTCGACGCTCATATCCGCTCGCTGCACGATCTTCTTGAACGTATGGTTTTGATGGACTGTAATGGCATTCTATGATACTGACGTGTACTCCTCAGATCTCGCGGCGAAAGAGGAAGAGCGAGTTTGGGTCAAGAGGCAGACTGATGGAGAGTTGGATGATAGCCGTCTGACCGAAGGTATCACTGGTGAGGCAACGGTCTATAAGCGGCGCGGATTGGAGAAACCTGAAATTGGGCGACCGCAGATGAAGTGAATACCTTCATACCACATTCAAGGATTGGTTACTCATGCAGTTCGTTTTATTTACTAGGCCAAAGCGTGTCAGATTTGTTTTCGACATTAGTGGATCCATGTATCGGTTCCAATATGATGGACGATTACAACGAAGCTTGGAGACGGGTACGTACATCCTTGTTTTGAGTTCAGTGAGAGGATCTGATCTGATTAAACCATAGCGGTCATGTTGATGGAATCATTCGATCGCGTGTCTCGAAAAGAGAAATATGCTTGGGATGTAGGTGATCTTTTGGTCCAAATTTTTTCGATTGTTAACTCAAGGCGATACTGTCGTTGCAGATATCCGGACATGTAAGGCCAGAAAATTTTAGTTAACAACCGTGCTACCATTAATATTGTTATGTATGAAGTCCGGAGAATCACCAACAATACCTCTGACCGAAACTGACAAACCTCCCACTGAACTCAGTGATCGCTGGAAGGTCGTTGAGAAGATGGCGATGGTCACTCAATATGCATTTTCTGGTGACTATACAAGTTGGTTGACTCATCGTCACATTTAATTTTGTGCTTACCAGTCTTTTGTAGTCGAAGCGATCGAAAAGAGCGTGCTTGAGGTTGCCACGCATGATGCTGGCAAGATTTTTCATCTTAAATTTCCGTCTATCACGATTAAAGAAATGTTTAGATGACTGGTTTGTGATCGCCATAACGGATGCCAACTTCGGGCGTTACCATATCACCCCGGACGACTTGAAACGAGCTATGAATAAGGACCCAAAAGTTCACACTGCATTGATCTGTATCGGGGACGGAGCTGATGCAGTGTGGTAAGTGGTTTGGCTCAAGCAGCACACAGAAGTAACTTATTTTTGGTTTCATGGGCCACAGGTTAACGAAAGTGCTGCCGGGACGAGCCTTCCGGGTTGCAAATGCTGGTGACATTCCTACAGTTCTGCGAAGTATATTGTCGACGATGGTAGATCGTTAGCCGAATTCCATAAGTGTTTGATTAGACTAGCATTGCAAGCTCGTTCGGCGGTGTTGTTATGATATGTTGTTATTTGATAAATTGTAGCACAACTTGAAGCGTGACACTATCCGTGACTTACGTGACATATCGCGTCAACGGACGTTCTTCGCTAAGTTAGCAAGTTCAGCAGTAGCGCTGGATACCATGTCGTCTGCTCCGCCCAGAAAGTTTCCAAAGAAAAAATCTTCCACGAATCCTCCGGTAAACTCTCCAGCGAAGCCCAAAACTATCAACCCAGGCAAGTGCGCTGCTCTGGACGCGTCGGGCACTGTATGCAATATATCCACAAAGCCGGGTATGTTGTGGTGTCCAAGGCATAACGAGGAGCGCGTGAAGCTGTATGTGAATTATAAGAAGCATCATACAGCCTTGGATGCACTTCCAGAAGATAATGTACGTCACGACGATGACCAGGTCATGACCTGTTCATCTCTGGATGTACTTTCCGATTGGAATACAGCTCTCATGACTAGATATCAACTTTTAACGCGGTAACTACGCCCAATTGTTACTTATCAGTCGGATATTGACCTGTTTTCACAGGTGTATCAGTGCTAGGCAGTATTTTACTGAACGTTTCTTTTCGTATGTCGGCATTTCGCATCTGTGCTTTACATAAAGGATGTTGACCATTGATCTACGTCAGAAATGATATGGTATACGTTTCATTGAAATGATCCACATTATCTCCCTCATTGTTTTTACAGGACTTTGGTCACAAAGCATATTGGGACTCCCTTAACAAACAGCGTGCAGAAGTCGAGCAATGCCTATTGGCGATCGAGACACGAGGATATCAGCTGATCCTGCTGAAGCAGAACGCGTTGTGGGTCCTAGACCGACAGCCTGAAGAGACCGAGGAACCAGAAGATTGTTCTGGCCATGACAATAGACCTCTGGTTGCCAAAATGAGCAAGCCAGCTGCCGAGGTCATAGATATTGAGGATCCTCTCGACGTCGCCTTACGCGAAAAGGCCTGGGAGCTTCGACAGAAGATACGAACGCGTCTGGCGCGGTATTGTGCCCCTTCGTTCTCCCGCTATTACCAGGAGCGTTTCAAGGTCATTTTTGCGTGTGTGCGCCGGGCAATCTACACGGATCCAGCACTCATGCTGCTCGCGCAGAAATATAAGAGTGTTATGTCTTTGTTGCAGGATTCTGCGGACTTGGATGTTGCGATGGTCGAGAAGCTGTGGAAAGCCATCAGTAACTTATCGGTCTTTGACGCACGCGCGGCGGTGGACGATGTTCTCAGACCTCATCAAAGCAGCGAGTACGTGAAGGTATTAGGCGGACGGGTATACAAAGACTTAGACTGCACAAACTGGCCATTCCACGCGTGGGGACACCTAACGGCAATTTACATGTGCTATTCATGTGTTCGTAGGACATGCAAGACGGTAGGTCCGCCGCAGGCCGGTACATTGGCTTCTGACTAAATAAACAATGCTTGACAGGTCGATGAGATAGTCGCACTCACTCGCTTTGTAGTCATCACCCAGAGCACACAATATCTCTCCCAGTCCCACCTCAAATACACATTCGGATACGAAGGCGACACCACCCTAGTCCTATGTGGCTTCGTCCCCAACTCGATGACATCTCAGGGTCCACGCTACGCCACTACCAAGACCAAATGCTCCTTGGACAAAAATATTTACCATTGGGAGGAGACCATGACCAATCCAATCGTCTGTGCTGGACTCTCCTTGAACGATCCAAAATCCCAGGCGTTCGTTAACAAGTGTCTGAAGCATCCCGACTTCATGGTATTAGTCAGAAAAGGCGCCAGCGGACGAATTATTAAGTCTTTGCCGAAGATATGGGCACTGAAGGTCAGAAAAGGGCATTCGAAGGCGGAGCTGGCAACCATTCCTTGGGACTCAGCGAACGATGTCGTGTACTTCCATGACTCAATCCTAGAAGAGGCGTGGCCGATTGTCTCAGTCCTCGGTGACAAACTTGAGGACTGCCTCCAGGTTGTTATTGTCGATCGCGGCGAGGGCGAGATGGAGGATTTCGTACTCAAGCTCGAACAGGTTTGGCTTGAGGTATATGGTGCACGGGATATGTACGACCTGCTTCAGTTGTTGGGCAGTCCGCTCATCGAAAGTGGTGAGATCGATTTCAAGAATAAGGAGTTTCCCATGGTGCCGAATGTTGAGAAGGACGTGATGAAAAGCTACAAGGGGCTTTGGGGAGTTGAGCCGAAGGCGTTGGCCGACGATGAGTATCCAAACAGGTTGAATAAAACGTGAGTACTCTTGTTTGTCGGTTTAGTGCCGATCAGGCTCAATTATCCACAGGGCGATATCATAGCAGCAAGTGCGATCACTCTAGCGGCCCTGATTGTGGAGCAGTGGACTGACGATCGATATGATGGAGACCTGCCAAGCGGCGGCCGTCGTCTGTAGTTTGGCAACAGCGAAAGAATGTCTAATTATGAGACATGCACAAAGATAGAACATGCCACCTTTTGATGAAAGATATGTATTAGACCAGCGCTGGCAGTTCCACGGGATGAGCTGCCAGATAGCTTATAGAGTGTGATTGCAAAGCTAGACATGAACCCGCATTTATTGATAGAATTGAAGTGACAGCGAGACAACAGCGAGACAACGGAACAAAGGATTTATGGTGAAAGCAGTGCTATGGTAACGCGCAGGTAGCTTCATCACTTTCGCACAGCTCTCATCTGCCTTGATTCCCCTTCACTCCTTTGCCCTTTCTCTTATATCCTGACCAGCAGGCCGGTCTTTGCTTAAAATTCCCTTTCTCTCTGCGCCGGACGTTTAAATAATAAACTAGAACAAAATGTCGTCCAAACGTTCCTCGGGCCTCGACTTTTCGGACGGCACATCTACGTTGGATCAGCACCCCGACTTGCCTATATACAGTACAGAAGACTCGCAACCTAGCCATTTACGACGCAACAAAACCGAGAGGCGAAGGTTGCAGGGCCTGCAGAGGTCGACGACAAACTCCAGTACCTCTAGTGGGCGCGAGAAACCAAAGAACTTTCGCCAAAAAATTGATCTATGGATGATAAATGAAGGTGGCAGGCACCTTTTCTTTGCCGTTTGGATCCTTCTCCATATTTTGGTGGCTACCTTTGGCTTTTTCAACTACGAGCTCAAGGATAATCTTGTCGATGCTCGAGCAACATTTGGTATCACTTACCGTGGGTTTTATACTTGCATCTTTTATTGGCCATCTCCGCTAATAGCTTTCGCGATGTCTAGCTATTGCGCGTGCGGCGGCACTCGTCCTTTACGTTGATGTTATCTTCATTCTTCTTCCTGTTTGCCGCAACTTCATTTCCCTGCTTCGCCGGACCCCTTTGAACGACATCATACCGTTCGATAAGAACATTACATTCCATAAAGCGACAGCCTGGTCAATCGTTGCTGGAACGGTCATTCACATAGCCGCCCACATGGTCAACTTCTACAAGTTGGCTATGGCTGACACTGATGCAACCACCACTGGGCAGCGTGTCGTTGCCTTTTTGGCAGCCAACTTTACCACTGGACCTGGTGTTACGGGGTGGATCATGACCGCTGCCCTATTCACCATGGTCTTCTTTTCCATGGAGAAGAGACGCCGTGCTAAATTCGAGTGGTTCTGGTACTCTCACCACCTCTTTATCGTCTTCTTTATTTGCTGGCAACTCCACGGCATGTTCTGCATGATTAAGCCCGACAGGCCACCGTACTGTTCCTTCAACTCTATTGGTGTCTTTTGGGTGGGTCTGGTTATGAATTTGCCCTGACTTTTGAGCTGACATTTCTCATATTAGCGTTACTGGCTTGTTGGTGGCGTCATCTGGATCTACGAGCGTATCCTTCGTGAGGTTCGCTCTCGTCACAGGACCTACATTTCCAAAGTTATCCAGCATCCATCGAAGGTAATGGAGCTGCAGATCAAAAAGGAGAAGACGACTTCGAGAGCTGGCCAATATATTTTCCTGTCTTGCCCGGAGATTTCTTACTTTCAATGGCATCCATTCACGCTTACCAGGTAATTTGGCGTCATTTGAGTTCTTTATTACGCCGCTCAACTTCCCAACCCTTCTCCAGCGCGCCAGAAGAGGATTACATCTCTGTCCACATTCGTATTGTGGGTGACTTCACCGGTGCGTTGGCCAAAGCTGTGGGGTGCGATTTCGACTCCAAAGATGGGAAAGAGGCTGCTGCAGCTGGCGGAAAGGTTGTTGGCACTGCCGCCAATCCCGCGATCAACCGTGTTCTGCCCCGAGTTATGGTTGACGGTCCGTTCGGAAGTGCTAGTGAGGACTTCTTCAAGTATGAAACTGTTCTGCTCGTCGGCGCTGGTATCGGTGTGACGCCCTTTGCCTCGTGAGTGCATCATTCCATTTTTTTACCGCCAAGCAACTAATGTCGCATGTGTAGGATCTTGAAGTCCATATGGTACCGCATGAATAACTTCAATAATTCGAAACCCACTCGTTTGTCCAAGGTCTATTTCACCTGGGTCATTCGTGACTTTGGCACTGCCGAATGGTTCCACTCACTCTTGCATGCCATCGAAGAGCAAGATACTCAGAATAGGATCGAAATTAATATATACCTGACTGCTAAGATTAAGGAAGATGATATGAACAATATCATTGTGAGTCTGTTCTTTGTCGTTGCATCCTGTTGTTCTGTTCTGATTTGTTGATCTGATAGGTCCAGGACGTTGGAGCAGAGAAGGATGCGATTACCTCTCTGCGTGCTCCCACCCACTTTGGCAGGCCCAATTGGGATCGTGTATTTGGTTCTATTGTAGACAAGCATCCCGAGACCGATGTCGGTGTGGTAAGCGGTATTTCATTTGACCTCACCGGCCTATGTTAACTTGGTTTCACCCTTGTAGATGTTTTGCGGCCCAGCGGTCTTGTCTAAGACCCTTCACCAGAAGTCGAACCAGTTCTCCAACCCCAAAGGTACCAGGTTCTTCTTTGGAAAGGGTGTGTTCTGTTCCTCAATTAAGTCGAGTGTCTAACTAACGAGATGCTTTCAACAGAGAACTTCTGAATGTGGACCAGAGTACAGCTGGGCATCGACGCCGTAACCGTTTTCCAGAACTCCTCGTTGCAATGTTTGAGCTTCCTCTGCAAATAAATTTTATTGTTAGTTTAGGTAGGAAGGTGCTTTGTATCTTTATAGACCTCGTGACCACGTCGGATTGAGTTACGTGTATTGCACTCGGTACCGTTAAAGGGTGAACTTGTGGCCGGCCAGCATGAGCAGGGGCAGAAGATGTAAAACGAAACGGACACGCGCTGGGCAGTGTCTATATTGACGTCTTAGGTTGCGTGCACAAAGGAAGGATTAATCGGCAGTAGCATTTCATCATCTACAGCAATATGTATGTCGTACACCCGCAGTGTGCCAGCCTCCCGCCGATACAAGTATAACATAAATACACCAAATTCACAGCCGAGCCGACGAAACAAAAGAAGAGCCTACCAAAGCCAACATAAAGATCGCATCGCATCGGTTAGTCCTACATCTATTCGAACAGATTCGGGCCTTCTTTCCTTCGTAGCACTATACGCTCTTCCCCTTTCCATCATTCAATGATGCGGCGGCGAGCTCCTGCACTGGGGGTTCGGGATTATGGTTGTCCACGGAGATGTCATCCACTTTCTTCATCTGGTCGACTTGCTCTGGTGTTCGTGGAGAATCGGGGTGCACTTGGTTGTGATGGTGCAGGACGACAGTGTTCTCCATCAACTCCTGTGGAACAAGGACAAGTGAGTAGTAAAATTGGGCCAGCTGAAATGAGACGGACCTTCTCGGACTCCTCCTTATACTTGAAGATGTCCCGCTCGAGCGCTCTCTGCTCCGGCGTGAGGTGGCTTGCGAGCGTCGTCATGCGCTTCATGGCCATCATACCCAATACAGCTTTGCGGACTGCATCGGACAGTATGAGTATTGAACAAATAATATATTTCCACGCGAGAGGAAAAGCACGTACATGTCCTCTTGCCATCGAATGCTCTCTTGACATTTGGCAACAAATCTGTAGGACTGCCGTGCTTGTCGGGATCAGGCACGAAGTGTGGTTCCGCGGATGCGAGCTGCCCGTCCAGACGCAAATCTCAGCAAGCAGATAGAATGGATGATAGGACAACAACAAAGTCACGCACCCATTTGTGAGCGAGTGCCTCTTCGGCGGTAGGTCGGCTGGTGGGGTCAATTGTGAGACATTCAATGACGAATGAGCGAGCGGTGTCGGAGACGTTGGCCCAATATTCCGCTGGCTCGAATGCATAGTCGCCAGCAATGATGGCTTCCATTTCCTGTTGTTGTGTGTCGCGGTCGAATGGTGTATATCCTGCACAAGCGATTGGTGAATATTTGCTGGTACTGATTTGAGGTGTGGGACTCACCACACAGCAAGAAATACGTGATAACGCCCATGGCCCATACATCCACAGGTTTCCCGTGGCCAACTATCGAATTTCGAAATCAGCATCGGGAACCATGGTGTGAAGATAAATAAATATAACACACCCTTTTTAAATATCTCTGGGGCCATGTACTAAATGCAAAAAGTAAATTAACATCGTCAGCGAACTCTCTCAATCGGAAACCTCTGCTCCCGCGCCAGATAGTGACAATAATAGTCAAATGCAAAACAGGAAGAACAGAGATGTCGGATGGAAGATAGATGGAAACTGACCCCAGGTGTCCCACAGATCTCAGTCAACAGCGAAAGCTTGTTGGTATCCATAACGCGGCTCAGACCGAAATCTGCGATCATGATGTCGGCATCAGGAGCTTTCGAGCGGAAGAGGAGGTTTTCGGGTTTTAAATCTGGGGTTTGTGCGCTCAGCTGTCAGATCATAGGCAAAAAGGAGGGGGTACAACGGACCGCGATGGACGATGCCACAATCGTGGATGTACTTAACGGCTTCGAAGATAGTGCGGATGAGTGCTGCTGCATCGCTGTATAATAATCCCAAAGGTGTATTGGTCAGTTCCGCAGCCAGTCCCGCTGATAGCGAGTCGAAAAAAATGGAAATAGGGACTGACGCTTCGTAATAGTGGCCCTTTGCACATATGCTATCGAACAGCTCTCCGCCTGTGCAGAGATCGAAGCAGAGGTACAAGTTGTGGGACGTCTATCGACAACGCAATCAATCGATCAGCGCAGATTGTACGTAAATGTTCGCACCTCGAAGTAATCGTGCAGGGTCACGATATGCTTATGGCCACTCGACACCCTCTTAAGGACTGCAATCTCGTTGCGCACCTAATACGATGACGAACGATGATCAGCATTGCTCCAGAGATCCCACGACACCGATCTTGATCCATAAAACCCAAAATGATGCGCGACTTACCATATGTTCCCTCCCCTCCATGAGCTTCTTATTGATAACCTTGCACGCATAGTATTTGCCCGTCTTGATATGGATTGCTTCTTTCACGATCGCATACGTCCCACTCCCAAGCGTTTTGCCAGTACGGTACTACATCACCCAATCAGTTGTCTCATCCAATTAAGAAGCGCATTTTCGGCGTGTTTTCCAAACCCACCTGGCATGGAACGGTGGAAGACTGGCTGGGCATCGTGTGCTCGTAGTCGTACGTCCGCTGAGGCTTTGTCTGCGTCTAATATGCGTTGCGGCAGATGAAACAGACGAAGGGCGATAAGTTAGTTACGGAAATTGATCAGTTTATACTATGGTCCATTTGGGCACCGCCCTATCTCCCCGGCTGTACACCGACATATCCGGTAATTTTGACGGAACTGACTCACCATTTTTGAGTCGCCCATCCGCCCATTGGTATGCTCGTTCTCAACCGCCCCATGTGCGTATTCGTGGTCGTGTGCCGCACTATCATTGGTACGCAGACTACCACCCCCCTTCGGACTGTCAACCCCATTTCCCGGCGGTGTGTGGCGGGCTTTGGATCTGGATTTGGAGCCGGAGGCCGTCACGGTGCCTAGCCGTGATTGCATCTGGCTCATCTGGGCACCCATCTTCTAGCTGGCTGTAACTTCAATGAGTGACAGAAGGATGGAAGAATAGAGGTGTTGGGGGAGGGGGGATATGGAGCGGGTAGCTGTACACTGGTGGAATGGTGAAAGTCAAGATGCAAGAGCCGTGGATCACGCACACTACGTATATACATAAGCAGTACAGAGTACTTTTGTAATTTTATACATGTTACAGGAGGTTCGCATGCCTTGGATGACACTGTTTTGCGGGTTTTACACATGGTACAGCACCGCACCTCTTACACGAGTCTATTGGATAAATTCCCTTAAAGAGTTCCTTCCCTTCTTCCTTCCTTTCAACTTCTTTCCTGAACTTCCTGAACTAACTTGACATATCGTTGGCGTGGATGGGCGCCGATGCGCAGGCACTAGCCCAAAGGTTACTGCGGCGGGCTTACCGTATACTGCTTCGTCTCGGTCGGGATATTCGGGCGGTGCACACGAGTGTCAGTGTCTGTCAATGTCATACCTGACTTGACCACCGACAGAAACAGGTTCGGGCCTCAGGACTCATCCGGGATCTGGGCCTGCCTTGCTGTACTGTCGAATCAAATCTCAAGGAATCTATATTCTGACTGTTGACACTATCAGACGATCGACATCCTACATCATATTGCTGCGATCACAGAGTCATGGACATGGTATATTACGCGCAGGCAAACCCATCGGTCGGTCATTTATCAAAGTACGTATATACGTCACGCAAACAGGGGTACCACCTGGCTAGTTTACCGGGAGTGCTGTATTCTCAAATCGCGTGCGCAAACTATTCTCACTGGATGACGACCACTCCTTGCACGGCGTTCGATCACATCCAAGCTGTATGATATCTACTCGAGATCGGGACGGGAGAACGAGTGCTACTCGCCCGCATCCTCTTATGGCCTATGAACTCGTCCGGTCTGCATAATATCAACCCGAGATCGGAGCTTGGGAGAACGAACGGATTTACTTGCGTCTTTGCGCGGTCTACGCGTTCAAGATGTATATTATCAACTATATCGGAACGGGAGAACGAGGCTACTCGCCTACGTCTTTGCATGGCCTACGATCCCGTCCAAGCTGTATACTATAGTGCCAGATATTCACGAACCTGGGAAGGCCCTACCCTCACTGGCAAGCGTTCCAAACTGCCCAAAATTACCGTACTACAAATACCAAACCTCAAAAACCCATCCTCGAATGCAAGACATGTACTCAGTCCTTCTCAGATGCATGGTACGACTCGTACACCTCTTTCCAACGGGATAGGTTCGTTCAATGGAATCTGCGCTGGGGTCCACAAGCTCTGACCCTCCACAATCGTGTCGAAACAAACTTTTTGTGAATACAAGTAACTTACTCATCTAAGTATTCCCCATCGTATCAAAAGGCATCCTCTGAGGATGTCAAGCTTAGTTTGTGAGGAATCATTGGTCACATTGACTCGGTGGTGGTTGGCGGGGTTTAGACTGAGTTTGTACTACTGACACGATCCAGTACTCTAGCGAGTGCGTAATGCCATTACCTCTAGGTAAGCTTTATTTGACACAGATCATTCACCTGCCTCAGGCACGGCCGACGATGTGATTACGTAACTCGGAACCAGTCCCTCAGCTTCAAGTTGATGCAAAACTTTAGCTATGCTATATGTCCCTTGTATGTCCCCATCCCTGCGCATCTCTACCATTTTTTTCGTCGGATCGATATGCACCCGAAGCTGATTTGTGTGCCACTCGAACTCCGCATCTTTGATGATGATCTATCATATGATCATGTAATGCGCACTGGGCAAACCCTTCGGTTGGTCCGTACATCCCACAAAATATGTACCTATCCAAAAGCTCGACTTCGGGATATCTTGGATATCGGTCTGGACATACTCGTTTGCTGGCTGGTTTGCTGGGAGTGCTGTAAACTATTCTCACTAGATGACGACCACCTTTGTATTGCATACGTTCCCATCCAAACTGGATAATATCAACTCGAGATCAGGACGGGGGAACAATGCTACTCACCTGCATCCTCCTATGGTCTACGAATTCGAACCTGTCTGGTCTGCATCCCAAGTTCGAAGTTTGGGAAAACAAACGGAATCGCCTGCGTCTTCGCCTGGTCTACGATCCCGTCAAAGATGTCCAATATCAACTCGAGATCGGGACGGGAAGTGTTACTCGTCTACATCCTCGTATGGCTTACAAACCCATCCGGTCTGCATAACATCGATCCGACATCAGAGTCTGTGAGAACGAACGGAACCACCTGCACCTTCGCCTGGTCTACGATCCCGTCCAGGATGTATAATCTTAAGTCGAGATTGGGATGAGAGAACCAAGCTACCCGCTTACGTCTTTGCGCGGTCCACAATCACATTCAAGCTGTATATCAAATTTTCACTCACGAATCCGACATCGGGAACTTAGGAAAGCCCCTACTCGCTGGCGAGTGTTTCGAACTACCGCACTACGAAATACCAAAATTCAGAACTCCAAAAAAAAAACACTCAAACCTTGACTGCAGGACATGCACCCAGTCAATCCTTCTCAGATGCACGGGTACGAACTCGTACACTTCTTTTCAACAAAATACGTTCAGAATCTGCGTTGTGGACCAGAAGCTCTGACCGTCCGCAATCGGATCGAAACAGGCTTTTTCGTACCAGTATATTCCCTGCCCATCTAAGTATTCCTACTCGTCATATCAAAAGTTATCGATTCTAGCCAGATCTATATACTAACAGCCAACCAACCCTGATACTGGTAATAGGCGCGTGCGGTGGATTCATCAATGGTCCCCAACCATGTTTCCTGCCCATGGATCTTATGCCACGAAGGTAATTTGATAGTGCTACTTCGTCAAATTGCCCCCTTCGCTTTCCCCTTTTCCCCACCCTGCCATCTTTCTCGTCGGACCGAGATACGCCCGAAGCCGATTATGTATGCCACCCCGTGTCTTCGATGATGATCTA
The DNA here is from genome assembly GCA_000827315.1 of Piloderma croceum F 1598. Classification (NCBI taxonomy): domain Eukaryota; kingdom Fungi; phylum Basidiomycota; class Agaricomycetes; order Atheliales; family Atheliaceae; genus Piloderma; species Piloderma croceum. Next base: position 72,857 of record KN833067.1, on the reverse strand, counting down.
TGTTAACGCGT
>KN833066.1:139314-149980 GCA_000827315.1 Piloderma croceum F 1598 | reverse complement strand
GAACAAATCTATAGGGCCTTATCAAATTCTGGATCTGCGTCCTTGCTCGTCCGTACTTGTCCTTTTATCCACCTATTTCGTTACATTGAGTTGTTTTATTGTAGGATCCTCTGAAAGTGATACCAACCATATTACCAGCACAGGGTGAAGCTGCTAGAGATATCATGGCACTCGTCGGTAACAATTGTAGTGCAAAAGAAGTAATTATTGCGATCCAAGAAGCCGTGGAACGGATTCAGAGTTCTTTATATAGCGAAGATGATGATGAAGAGAAGCGAACTTCTCTCGTGGGTCAGCTTGACTCCTTGATTTCTCTCTCTGCGTCTTGTGAGTTCGAAGATCAACTCATCTTTTGTTAATTCACCTTCAACTCTGACGCAGCTATTATTCGACTGAGGCTCCGCAATAAGACAGCCTCCGAAACCATTACTCCTGTTGTGTCCGATTTGCAGGAGACTATTCGCTTGGTTCCCTCGCACAGCGTTCCTACTGAAGGCCGACATTTGGTTGGCACTGTCTCATACACCGTCCAAAACATCCTGAAATGGGCGAGAACAAGCACGGATAACAAAGTAGATGAAATTGTTAAATGCAAAGTTCGTGATACTTTTTCTTCAAAGCAAAGTATTGTTATATTAAACATCACCCTGCAGACGGTCCTGCATGGCTTACTCGAAGCTACGGTTACGGCTTGCATCCCTTTCATACGTTCGTCGCTTGCACAAAAGGCATTCAACGTTTTCTTTCCGAGATTGGTAGTTCGTTCTGTCTTCAGACCCGGTCAGGAGGAGAGCGATAAAGCAATACAGGATGCTACAGTATGATATTCTTCTACCATCCTGGTATCGGCCTCACACCATCTGATTTAGGACGCTTCGACGGCCCTCGGTTACAGCCCTAGTGCCCTGTTGTGGAGGCCCAGCATCGCATCTCTCGTTTTATTAGCGCACAATCCCCTGACTTTACCCTTTACAAGCGCTTGGCTTTTATCTTTTCTTCCAATAATTCTTACTTCGATGCAAACTAACGTAGCCCTGGATGAATCCCTCGCCATCCTGTACCACCAACTCACTCGTGCGACTGATATCCCCCAGGAAGTACTGTCTCCTCTCGCCGAAGTTCTCCCATCTCTAGCTAGTGTTCATCCAGACTCGTCAACACGTTTTCTCGCATTCCGCTTACTTGCACAACTCCTCACATTTGCGTCGTCCCAGACTCGCCTTGAAATCCTCAGGGACCTGACATCTGAGTCTCCCTTTCCTCAAATGCGCACAGCTGCCATAGGCTTGGTCAAAGAAGCTGTTCTCGAAGCCATCAGCTGTGCACCTTCAGCAAGGCAATCAAATGTGTTTGCTTCCCCACTCTTCATGAGGACATTTTCGCCCATACTCTTTCGGCCCAGTCCGCCGAGCCTGTTCTCGTCGAGCCTATCGTTAGCAGACTTCCAGGATTCTTCTGAGCCTTCTCGCCTTGCTGAGAGTGTTGCATTACTATACATACTTCTGAAACGGGACACCAGCAATCTAGTGAGGTCACCTGTGCTTTTTTTCTGAGCTTTTATTGATCGGAGAATCAGACTGGGATTCTAATTAGTGACGAATTCGAGAAAGTGGAAAACGCTCTCCTGAAACCATTGCGCTCCTTCCTCTCGTCCATAAAATCAACTCAAGAGTACAATAATCGTCAGGGTAAGCAGAAATTTCGCTTACTTCCTTCTTGAGTCTAAATATCCAGAAATCAACCATTCAGACGAGATGGCCATTGCTGCTTTGGAAATGAATTTAGAACGAGTGGACTCTGTGCTAGGTTAGGTTAATTCACGATTGATAATATTAAATCGAGACTGGTATAGAGTTACACGGGAAGGTCAATTCATTAACCACAAGTCAGCCCCAGTGCAGCTGGGGTCAATGTTTCATTCATCACTTTGCGCAAATGCGTACTAAAATTGATCACAGCGAACGAATTCCATTTGGTCTTCATTCATATCGATTATTTTAAGCTGAAGGGATGCAATCATTCAAGCTTTTCCCCCCCTCCTTCCTTAGATCCTGGATACATGGATAACTCGATGAGCTTCAGCGTGCTATGCCTAAGCTTACGAGTCATATGATGGAAGGGTTGATCGGCGGATTACTCGATGAGATTCTACATGTATGGGAAGAGCGAAATACAAGAAAGGCTATGTATCTTTTCGAAGTCTAATTTCTAACCATCTAAACGGCACATACAGAATGCCACTCATGCAAAATGCAACCTCAAATCCAATGTCACCTGTGGTCTCTGCGATTGGGCCGACGAACCACGCCTGGTCCATGCACAGCACGATGAGGCTGACCGATGCAATACCGGCAGCAAGTGCCGCGACCCCCGTCGGCAATTTTCGTGGTAGGTTCCAGTTCTGCAGGTCGTATAATGTGAAATCACCCCGCCGGAATAGGAAGTGCTCGAGAAGAATAATAGCTCCGTAAGCTGAGGCCCAATAGCCTATCAGCCCTAGGAAGTCCGTCAGTGTGTTGTAGAATCTGTGAGATCCGACAATTGCCAATGGAACCACGCTATATGTTTGTGACGCCTTCAGCTTCCAACAAAACCACGGACAAACTACAATGGAGTACTCACACTGCGGTTGCTAACAAAGAAAAGACATATCTCGGCACGATAACTAGCCAAGGTATGAAGACTTGAATATTGAGAGACATGGAATAGAATGTCGCGGCAATGTTTCCCGTGACGCTCAAGCTGAGCAGCACGGTAAGGAACTTTCCAAAGTTGCCAGTTGGACGCAACATAGCTTCGAGAAGGCCACCGACATTTCCGTCTGTGTAACCCGTGTTCCAGACGGGTACTAAGGGTGCGTTTATCGCAACGGCTGCGCCTAGACATTGCAAAGATACCTAAAAGGCACGAATCGATGAAAACAACCCATGGCGGATAAGAAAGGTATCCTCACAATAGGGAGAAGAAAGCCAATATAGGAATACAGGAAGATTTTTACGCTATGTTGGGTACATATTCCATCGATCAGATGGACCGCAAATCTGATGGGATGACATACCTAGATACATCAGGTTGAAAATAACTTGTGAAGTCCGAGCTCAACGGAGAGTATGTGATCACGAAACCGGCGATAGTAGATGCAAAGCTGAGAATCACGGATGCAGTGGCTGGTTCTGATGGAGGAGGGTTGGTCAAGTGTTTCCCCCCTACACCGAGGGCGACAACGAATACTATGAGTACGGGAAGCCAGGCCAGACGTTCGTACCAATTAAGAACTTTATAGCCGCAGAATGAGATCTGTATAAGATAATTTAATTTAGTTAAATCAACACGCTGAAATGGGTACATACGAGGAGCGATATGACAGCAATGATGACGATCCCGACACTGTCAAATGTCCGTTATAGGCTGACAACTTCATGTGTTTACCGAATAATACATACCTCCACGACAGGTCATTATCCGCCACAGCGGCCAACGTTTGACCACCGAGTATGGAATTAAGAATGCAGAATCCGCACATGCCTATGAGATTAAAGATGCAGGGTAGGATAACTCCGTAGTACCTATGCAGTATGAAAATCCAGTAAATCTAGGTAACAAACAAATTTGTCGACATACCCAAAACTGTAACGAGCTTGCACCATCTGACGTAAGCCTAATTTTGGACCCCAAGTAGTCCTGCGAAGTGATCAACAATGTGGGTTACAGAAGAATTAGTCGGCGTACAGGTAGGCAGGAAGAATACAGCATAGTAAATTGAAGAACAATATCACCAGACACGATTCTCGCAGGCCAAGGCCAAATACCGCAGGTCCAAGAGTGCCTGCTGAAAACCTGTAATATTATGAGACATGGTCTAGATAGAGGTTAAATTTACGCACGAGAGAATGTTAAAATTCATGGTGAACCAAATGAAAAATATCTTGCTGAATTGCGTGTCTGTGCGTTGGTCGATGTGAACAGGACGTATACCTATAGCAGGGAATCAGCTGCGACAAGAAAATGCGATGGATTGAGGATTGAAAACAAACCTCTAGCTTCCACACCCCACGTCAAGAGCTGCTTGCTCCATCTGTCCGAGTACCCAGCTTCGAATTGTTTGATCGGTGAGGGAAGTGGGGGGTCGACCTTCTCTTGGTCATCGGAAGCAGGCCTGTCTTGCTGTTCCTGCATCTTGTTCCACATGGCAGGCAGCAGAGTACTATTTACACAAAGCCTTATTAACACTGTCGGTTATCGGGCAAGCATTTGTAAGAGTTCGTAAGGGACGAAGATTGCAAACTTTTTCACGGATTGCCGCGGCGGACTTCCGGAGGTATGATCGGGGCTGCAATGCCGCTGAGTTTAAACAGAGTCATCCGAAAATGGACATTTCGAGCTCACTGTTTGCGACGACGAGCAGCATTCCAGATGGCCGTGGTCATCCAGCGACCATTGCGTGGCTCCCGTATAACCTCTTTCTATCCTGTTAAAAGTCTGCCATCGCTATCTTCTTTGGATAGTGCTTTCCAGCTTCAAGAATACATTTCGCTTCTGATTCGTCTGGACGTCCACGATGTCGAAACGATTGTCTCTGTTCCGGGAAAATCAAACGAGAAGGAGAAAACTGAGAATGAAAGCGGCGAAGAACTGAAAGTGGAGGAGAAGGAGGGGGAGAAGGAGCATAAGAGTGAAATAGCGGTAGACGAGGCCTGTTGGATTTACGAGCAATTGCGGTGCGTGATGATGGAATTGAAGGGAGAATATGAGATGCTTATACCGTTTCGCAGACGTCTGGCGCAGGATCTGTCACATCCCCTGATCACAATGCTTCAACAAGAATGTACGCGGGCGTCATGTCCTGAAATGAAAGCTGGCGAATGGCTCTATCTGTGTGTAGCGCACGGGAATGACGGCGCAATGGAGGTACGTAGCATCCGCTGTCTCGTTCGTGTTTATGAAATTCACTCGTTGTACAGCAATGTTGTGCCATTGATTACATACTGCACACACTTGACAGTGCGACAGCGCTCTTGAACTCGCCGAGAGCCTTCCCATCACGGTGAAGTCTCCCCATACTCATCGGTGCCACTTAACTCAACATCCACCCTTTTACTCACCCAGCCTTTCAATACCGCAGGCATCCCACCGACATTTCTCGTCCCTTGCCCGACGCCTAGGCAGGATATTCGCCCATGCCTACTTCCACCATAGAGAAGCCTTTGAACAAGCAGAGGTCGAGTCCTCTTTATACGCACGCTTCCTCGCACTAACCTCCAAATTCGATCTGGTACCTTCCGAATTCCTTGTCATACCCAACCCACCGAGCGACGGCAGTGGCAGAGGAAGAGACATCGAAGTGGAGCCTCCTCGGCTGTTGGCTGCGTCTGTCGATCATCAGCGGGGAATGCAACAGAACCACAAACAAGATCACCAGCAAGTGGAACCAGGAGGAGACCTTGGCGTTGGAGAGTGGGAGAAGGCGAGCGAGAGAGGGAAGAGCCCACCTGGTCTGAGTGGTGGCGTTAGCCCCAGGGGCGATCAGAGCCCGCGGAAGTACGGACGGAACAGGACGGATACGATGGTGTTCAGCGAGGCGTTTAATGTTGCAGAGGAGCTGACTAAAGGCATCGAGGGAGAACTGGATGGCGATCACGAAGAAAATTCCGCGCAGTCGGATGATGGGACGACCGGACATGAAGTGCTCACTTCTGAACCAGAGATCATCATTGATGAACTGGAGGCGTCGATTATCGGGGCGGCAGTTCCACCTACAGAGAAATATATTCCAGACTCTCATCACGATTCCATCGAGCCGTCTCATTATGCTGACGAACCGAAAGCACCTGCGGATGCTTCCGCTGAATCCGTAACCGAGACACCGAGCTCTGATGCTCCCGTCGAAGTAACCTCAGAACCTGAAGCTTCTGCAGTCCCAACTTTGACAGAAGATTCCGCATCAGACACCGCTGCAGAAGAAGTAAACACGCACCAAGCGGAAGTCGAGGAAGCACAGAAAGCCGAACCTGAGCACGTGGCTGAGGGGCTGCCATCGATTTCTTCGCATTCGTCAGAGTCCAAGACACCAGATGTCGCTGATTCCCCAGCTACTGACATGGCCCCCACTTCGGAAGATCCGGTGATGGAAGTGGAAAACAGCGAGACTCTTATTGTCGCAGACAAGCCCGAAGTTGCAGATGAGGCTGACGTTGCAGACGAGGGTGAAGCTCCTCTGTCAAAAGATACTATTCATTCGGTATCAGAGCACGAGGCTCATTCAGAACCTGCAACAGAGCAGACTGCTGAAGTATCGCCTGAAGCACTATCGGAGGAGGAAATGGAGGAGGAACCTTCATCGTAGTCGGTCTCAAGACCCGCCCTGGAAAAGCAGGGGTGCAACAGCAGTGCCTGGGGATGCCTGCAAGGCGCAGACCTTGTGAATTTACTGTACTTCTTGTCAGATGCTAAAATCATTTGTATATATATATGGTGGGAGGTGGTTCAGGTATCAAATGTTGATTATACCACGAATCCCTGCATTGCGCCGTATGAGAGTCGCACTCATTGTACATAATACTTCCAGATGGCAAATACGCTGTTACTTTTCAAAGAACTTCGATTACAAAAAATATTGTATCCTAAGCTACCCGACGACGTGGGATCAGGTCATCAACGAATTTAGTCCGTGCGCGTCATGATAAGACAAAGTCGATCGATTGTCATCGCAGCGTAAACGGAAGTCCAGGACATTAAGCTGCGATGATACAATGAATCTATTCGTCCCGTAAAAGTCCCCGCAGGCCCTTGAAATAGGGGTTGGCCATGTTGTGCGACCAAATTCTCCCACCGCCACGCCGGACCAATTCGCCCTCCACCGGCATTGGGACATAGCCATTGTAATTTGGTATCACGCATCGAACAGGCGATGTTATTCGAACGACTCGCATCACAATGGTGCGCGATCGCTGAGACGAACGCTCGAAGCGGCACAGCGCAGTGCCTAGTGGGGCTACATGGTAAGAGCCAGCACCCCATCTAATCAGAGTAAATGCCGCTTACCACGGTAAGGAGGAAATGCCTTCTTATTTGAACAGTCTGCAAACAGACGTTGAATAATGACATGCTGATAAACATCGTTGTGACAAGTATATAAGCGCGTATCGAACTTATGGAAATCCACCCCGAAAAGCTGGCCTAAGGAATGAATAAAGCGATTATGGCTTGAGGCACGGCCTTCGCTGATGGTATCACACCTCTCCAAGAGAGCGGGAGTGACCAGACCATCCTTCACTAGCATCTGGCGCAAGTATTGGTATCCAGTTACCCCCGTAGCAGCGCGCAAAAGGGGGATACACCATGGCGTGCCATCCAGCTTTATCAGATCAACTCCTGACAAGAATAAGGCAGGATCATTTCCGTTCGTCAACCGAAATCGAACCTCGCCCGCTAATGCAGGGACATCTGGCATCGGAGTGTGATAATAAAAGAAGCCCTGGGATCCGGGTGGGAAAGATATTCCCTTATTTTTAAAACTGTACATTGTTCGAAAGGAGGGTTGGCGGAATGAGTTGTCATTTGGCAAGATGACGCGAATGTAGGGTCCCTTTGCATAAGACAGATCCATGAAGTCGCTTGCCTGTAAGCGGGATGGATCGAGGGTATGTGTAATTCGAAGTTGACGGTGAGATGAAGTTGCCTGTCACTGGATGTCATGAATCCGATGTGCGAATATTCAATGATTCACTCACATAAAATTGACAAGACGGGAAGGAGCGAGACAATGTCACCGGTGCGAACCGTTTGCACGGCCACATTGACAGGACTGTTCGACTGGATGTAGATGATTTATGTTTCACGCCAGCCACGGATCTCCACCAAGGTAGAGAGTGCATGTACATAGGTCCTTAAGTTTCCCGCGTTACATAAACGCGCAGTGAGGATGATTTCCTATCGGATAACGTCAGTCGTCATGACAATCCCACCTTCGAATGAGTCGCCAATGACTCACAGAGTAACAAAGAGCTGTGGTCTGACAGTCTCTGACTCAAGTTGAAGTTCAAGATAGATCCGGCTTCCGGTGCCGATCATACATAAAGCCTAGGGAGTTGACAACTTATCGGTCTCCAATTGCTGCTTCGATCGCTACATGGAGGCGACGCCACAAAGTTCAGCCCAGCTTTCTGAGAATACGAAGCCACCAAAGTCTCGCAATCGACAGAGATATCGCAAGACCACCGCAAGCGAGCATCCTTCTGAATCAACTCGTACCTCTCGCGCTAGCGGTGATGGGGATCAAAGAGCAAAGGGATCTCGAGGAGATTTCGGAACAAAGGGACCTGGTTCTCAGGTGACTAACGGGCGAGTCGACGAACCTCTGCCATCTGGTTCTGGATATTCCACTGTCGAGGGTGCTTCGGGGGAAAAGGTCTCAGGCAGACGAGTCAGAAATCCGAAACGAATTAACCCACCGAAGGATGCAAACGAGCCTAATAATCGAGGGCCTCATAATAGCCGGCGTGGTGCTAAATTCAATGCTGGCCTCACAGAATCTTCGACTGAAGCTGCATCGTCCGCGGGCTCCTCAAATCAACCCTACAAGTACAAAAGATCGGTTCCCAAGGGTGACGATCTTACTTCAAATTTAATCCACGCCCTTAGCACCCCTCCATACCCCGACTGTCCCATTTGTTTTGCTGCAATTCATCCAGCCCAGCCCACATGGTCATGCAGCCTATCGCGGGATAACCGAGCTTTGGATGGTGACAGTAAGGAGAATGAAAGTTCTCTATGTTGTTGGACAACCTTCCACCTGAAATGCATTAAAAACTGGTCAAGTAAAAGCGTGAAGGAGATCGCAGATGCTTGGCGTGCGCGTGGAGAAGATCGTCCTGGTGAATGGAGATGCCCCGGCTGTCAGTCTAAGAGAGTGCATGTTCCTGATGGCTATTGGTGAGTCCTCAGTATGTACTAAAAGCAAGCTTTTAAATTCAATTCGGTAAATTTCAGGTGTTTTTGTGGGTCAACCGCAGAACCCAAGCTAGCGCGCCTCGCAACACCGCATTCTTGCGCAAATCCTTGTTCGCGTCCACGTAGCTGCGGCCACGGGTGCCCTCTGGCTTGCCACCCAGGTCCATGTCCTCCTTGTCTTGGTAAGTCTATGCCTCAGGTCTCGCCGATTCGCATGTAGCTAACATTGTCCGCAGTAATGACTCAGCTACCTTGTTATTGTGGAAAGCAAATGCAATATCTTAAATGCTCGCAGTTAGCGCCGGGATCGGTCAAAGTTGATCTGTCGTGTGCCCAGGTTTGCGGTAAGAAACTGGCATGTCAAAATCATACATGTGAGGATGTGTGTCACCCTGGAGACTGTCAGCCTTGTGTGGTCAAAGACGTTGTGAGATGCTACTGTGGGAAAGCTGACCAGGAGGTTAGCTGTGGATACGGGGAAGAGAAGGAGTGTATTGTAAATGGAGAAGATGGTGCCGTGGAGAAATGGACTGGGCGTTTTCAGTGTGAAAATAATTGTGACAGGTGAGGATTTCTGCCTAGTACCTTTTTCAAGCGATATGTTGACCAAGATGTAGACCTTTCGACTGCGGCAAACATCATTGTTCAAAGCCATGCCATCCGCCTTCCTCAACGCCACTTCCTTGCCCCCGTTCTCCTTCTCGTATTACCCATTGCCCTTGTGGTAAACATGCTCTGGACCCGATGTTTACTGCGTCCTTCCCGCCCAATGCGAACCTATCCCGAACTTCATGCTCCGACCCGATTCCCACATGCAGTTCAATTTGCACGCGCCCATTAGAAGACTGCTCTCATGTCTGTTCATCTGTATGCCACACAGGTGCTTGCCCCCCATGCTCTATCATGCTCGTTCGACCATGCAGATGCGGTGCCACAACCAAAGACGTCCGGTGTTCCAACTTCCAATCCGGCTCAGACACCGAGATTCTATGCGATAGACCGTGTGCTGCCCTTCGTGCTTGTGGCCGACATCAATGCAACCGTTTTTGTTGCCCACTTGCTTCATTTGCTGGGCCTGCGAAGGGAAAGGGCAAAAAGCGTGCAGCGGGGACTGGCTCTTGGGACGGAGTTGGGGCTGATGAGACTGGTTTGCATGAGTGTGATTTGGCTTGCGGAAAGGTACTTGGATGTGGGAACCATCGTTGTGAAGAGAGGGATCATAGAGGTGTTTGTCCACCTTGCTTACAGAGCTCCTTCGAGGAAGTTAGTCCCGTCTCCAATTGACCTTTTTGAGACACACTAATTCCTCGGTATAGATAGCATGTTATTGCGGTAGCACAGTACTAGACCCTCCCATCTCTTGTGGCACCCAGATTAACTGCAGTTACCCATGTTCGCGACCACCGCTGGCATGTGGCCATCCCAAGACCCACCATTCATGCCACGAAGATCCGGCACCGTGTCCTCCCTGCCCATTTTTGGCCAACAAGACTTGTGCTTGTGGGAAGAAGGTCGTGACCAATGTAAGGTGCTCTCAGGAGAAAGTATCTTGTGGCGCTACCTGCGGAAAGTAAGCTGTTACAAGGATTTTCAGCGAGTCCCACGGAAGATTACTGACTTGTATCTTTGCGTGTATTGAAATAGACTTCTTGGATGTGGATTCCATCATTGCGAACGGCTGTGTCACGGTGATGACTGCGGACCTTGCAGCTCGGTC
>KN833066.1:97138-108575 GCA_000827315.1 Piloderma croceum F 1598 | reverse complement strand
CTCCATTGCCAGCCATGTCTGCCCAATTGCCAAGAACCTTCTCCCTGATCAAACGAATGAGTCGTTTGAGTCTGAGACTTCTCAATTACGCCACGTGGCCCATGGCGGGATCTCGTCTTGAAGCCTCGGCTCGCTCTTTCCAAAATGCAAATTAACCTCCAAATTCTGCTGCTTCATCTCTACTTCCCGACATGTTTATTTGAACACATATTACGTATCTTGTCGGTTCGGGTTTCAAACGGTATCTGTGCTACTTACCACCCCGTTGATGCCTCGTGCCAACTGGGGTTTGTGCATGGTTTTGGTGTGGTGAAATTGGAATTGGGTATAAATGCAAGAGTGTACGTAGCGTCCTCTCCTGGCAGTGCGATCAGACACTCAGTTCGATACCACCAAGTTGGCTTGGGTTTCACGTTCTCTAACCAAGTCCGTTCATGCGTAATGTTAATTATTAACTAAACTCACCGTAGATCATACCCAGGTAATACTCTTCTCAACCATGGAGGGCATTGCCTACATTTTATTCGGTTTGGTCTTGCGCCTCTTTGTCTCGATCATGCTGCCCCAACATATCAAGATGGGAAATGCGGTCATTGGTCTGTCTGAAGGCGCGGTTATGCAGCACATCTTACTCGACAAAGCAGGAAAAACTTCACGGCAGTACACAGCGTATGCTCGGTTTGTTCTCTGTCTCTTCGTAGACTATGCCTTCACCAAGTGTTGGACAACACCAGTGGTAATGACGTTGTCGGCGGGTGTTGGTATTTTACTGCATGGCTTTGCCCATACTCAGTGGCAACCACCTCGCTCTCGATGCAATCGCTGTCAATCGAAGGCTAAAATTCAAGTCCCTACGTCTCGCAGACGCGCGTCTGCGTCAAATGTGAAAACTGCCACACCTGTGTTAAGAAATGAACAGGATATATCCCCACCTGACTCTGCCAGGGTGCGTTTTGTAGGCGCAGCACTGCTCCCTGACCCAATCGACGACAAACCTGTATACCCACACATTTTATCCTATACGCCTAGTGACTCAGAAACATCTTCGGCGCACCCCTCGCCATCACTGCCCCCTAACCAGCTTCATTTGACGACGACACCTGATTTTGGACTTTGTATACCAAACTCAGCTTTTCCCTCCGATACTATTATTGGTGATGCTCTTGACAATGTTCACATTCCACTAGACCTTGATGTCATTTCTGATGCACCTTCTACTTGCGACCTGCCGTGTACACCCACTCCACGGACCGCTTCACCGATAAAAGCCTTGACTGTGTCAGAAGATACGGTTGGCTCGAACGTGAAACATGGGGAAGAGCAGATACCTACCTCTGTTCATGAATATACTATTTCTCAGCGTCTAATCCCCGAGCCATTGCCTGCAATTGATCAGATGTCTAATGATATCAATACTGCTGTTTTGGCATCAAAAAAAACATCCTTGGAGACTCCGGGTGGTTGGAATGACCTGGTATCGGAGGCATCTCCGCCTTCAAGTGTGATATCTGTCAGCGGCAGAGAGGAACTCATCTCACGCGCGGAATTAATTCGACAGATGGGACTGGAAGCAGATCGGCTGTGCGCTCAGCTGAAGACGAGTAGAAACCGAGCAATGAAGGAAGGACGGATTAAAGACGCGTTTCTTATGAGGTATGACATAGAGGACGCGGAGAATATGTCAAGAAGGATGCACGAAAGGGCGGAGAGAAGATATTACCGTGGTATGTGAGATGTGACCCTCGTACTTCTGCATTTAACGTATTCCATCGCAAAGCACACAATTTAAGGGCGAAAGCTCGGGAGATCGATGTACATGGACTCAGAGTTCGCGAAGCGTTACAACGAGTTGAACATGCCCTGCAAGACATGCTATTGCGGAACGCCACAGATCTACGTGTAATTGTGGGTAGAGGGAATCACTCGGTTAACAAGATACCTGTTTTGAAAATGGCCGTCTTAAAAGCCATGCCGAGGTATGTTTTTTTTTTTTTCATTTCTATATATCCTTATTTCCCCCTGCTTATCGGTCGTTTGAATGGGTAGACAAGGTATATCTGCAAAAGTCGATTCATCTAATCCAGGTGTTGTCATAATCACACTTCCTTCATGACATCTGAATGGTATCTACAAAGTTCTTGCATCTAGTGACGAGTGTACACCGCACTAATGATGCTATTTCACTTTCCCAGATAATGCCTCAACCGAGCGGCCTTACCTATGATCCACTGCGTGTCCTTGTCTCCTGCGTAAATTCGGTACAACTATGATCTACATAGCCGGTGCGGCGACTAATTAACCAAGTCCTTACAATTTCGAGGACTTGCAATGCGGTTTGCAATTCCCTTGGCCGGCTTGAGTAGCTGGGCAGAAATCCTTCTTCTCAGGACTGAGCTAACAAGAGCTGATATCCCATTGTTCACGACCACGACGGGCCATAATAGGTGATTTGCTCAGATTCTACTCGTGTGGGTAATTTGCGGATTGCGAAGTGTAACCTCTGTAAGTACCATCCACGAAGCCAGCTGTCAGTCTTCTTCCACGCGAACGCGGATTACTGTGCTTATTTACCTTTATCTTTTCCAGTCGAATGCCAAAGCTACGTCTGAGTTTCAAGTCAACGATCGCTTTGAGGATATCAAAATATTCTTTCCATGGCATCCGGCAGCGTGAACTCGGGGTTCATGAGCAGCGCTTAATCTTTTAATGATATCAGCTAAATCCCTCCCGAATCGTGTCACATGGACTGTTACCCCGTGCTATGGATCTGTAAATGGGGAGATAAATGTTACACCTCTTCTACTATTCGCACCGTCAGCTATCATATGTGGTGCGTAACCCCGTACCCGAATTGACGGTACCGAAGTTCATCCTGCGGAAGAACAAGCACTCCATCTCCTCCCTGTTCAGTAGGGAAAACAGCTTGGCGGGCTTCGGCTAGGGTTCTTTACGTCAGAGACCACATGCCTCAAAATTGTAATTGTCACTATATCCCCGGTGCCGGACGATCGATATTTGTGTGCGCTACAATTCTGCTCAGCTGAAGCCCTCTGTTTGAAACGCTGGGTGCGGATAAATATTGATTGGCGACGATAGCAGTCTGATATACAAGATGAGCTTGACTATAACATACATGAACATGTTCCATCAGGTCCATTTAAGCCCAGAAAATTATGCAAGAGGATGTGGAGAAGATACAGCTATAGCCCGCCAACACATCACTCCGCTTCGGCCTCGTATTCCTTATCCTCATCGTCCCACCGTCTCACCGCGGGCGAAGTCTCAGTCAACCCGCTCCCGTTCACACTCAACCACGCCTCCAAACGTCTTCCAAGTTCCCCGCCGCGCCCTCCACAAATATCTCCTGTGTGATTCAGCATCTGCTCCTTCTCCCCTTCTTTGGCGAACGGCAATTTCACGGCAGGTTTCCGCCGCTTTAATGAGGCGACGAGGATATCCTCAGATCGGCTGGTCTGGCTGTCATCAGCAGAGTCGAGCGGTGGCGTGGCATCAATTCCATTTCTTGCATCCGCCTCATCGAACCACACCGCTTCCAGCTCCTCCGGTCCAAGAATACTTTCGACAAGGCCCTCTTCCCACCCGTCCCACTCTACACACCGGTGTGCCATTCGCAGTCGTGATCCGCTTTTTTCGTAGTAAAGCCACTCAGCCGCGAGAGCAGCTAAGTCGTAGTCCTTTGGATTCGTACCAGCGTTTGGCAATACCGTAGATGAACGGTTGGAATTGGCTATTTTAGATACGGCATCACGAAAGAGTTTTGCAGTGAACGGGCTGGATAGAAGGAAGGCCGGGAGATGTGCACATGCCCACAAAGGACGTGTTGTAGTTGATTCCCAGTCAATGATGCATGTCTAGAGACACCGAACTAGTCAGTAACGTATATCACAGGGAAAAAGCGAGAAAAAACGCACAATTTTGGAGTGATCGTTGTCGTCAACGAAGATATTCTCCAAACTCAAATCATGACAATCCAACCCGAACACTTCAGTGCCCGGCTCACCCCCCGCACCCAACCTCATCATCACGGTTATCCACCGCTCCATCTCCGTCCTAACAGCCTGTTCTCTCTGTACCGCATGTGCAACCAAGAACGTACTTCTCTGCATCCGCCGATAATCCCTATACATCGTGTCCCCCGGCCCATCCCATTCCTCTTCGCTCTCCTCCAAGTCCCACTCCTCACTATCATCACTTTGATCTCCAGGAACAGCTTGTATGTGATGATGTCTCGAAGAATTAATTTCGTCAGGATCGAGGTGCAATCGATGTGGCGCTGCTTTGCCTTCGGTCTCGCGGATTACACCTGTGATCTCGCGTTCCATGCATGACGTGAGGTATGCATAGGTGCTACTCCATGGTCCCCGATCAATGTCTGTGTCGTCTCCCCGGTTGGAACCGAAGAATGGCCATGACACGATGGGCCCTACGTGAATCTGAGATGGAGTGACAGTCTTCTGAGATACGATCGGTGGTCGAGGTTGAGGTTTAGGCGTAGAAACATCCGATGCCTTGGTCATGCTCAGCTGACTCGAGAAAGAGTAGTGCAAACTCCTCGGTATGGGCGTTGCCACAGTGGACGTAGGTTCCTCCGACGGATTAAAATATAAAGAGCCTAGATGAGGAAAGCGATGCGAAAACAAAGGAAGCATAAGAAGTGCGATATTTCTAAGGAGACCGACGAGTTTGTCATGAGGCATGGAATGGTATACTTTTGCAAGTGGTAAACCTGGGGCCTAAGTGGACAGAGGTCACGTGATGAACATCACATAACCAAGGGAATGAGTGGTTGTCAAGACGTACCTTCGACATCAGGATATATTCACCCCCCAAACGATTATATGGATTAGAGTCATAGTGGTAAACGGTAGGGACCGGGACTGGAGTATTTTCTCGTAGATATCGCAAAGTTGCCACCTCTGACTGCGTTTTTAAGCGCGGCATGAACCGACGAGCCACGCGCGCAACGAGCTCTCTGGTATCAACGAGAGTAATTAGATAACCCTGGCGTATGCCATCAGTGTCAAGAGTTCTATGAATAGAATTGGGGGACGGACTTTATGGAATGTCCCTATGAAAGACGTAAGACGTCAAAAGCCAACTTCGGCCGAATGAAATCTGATTGCACATACCTGAGCTTAGAAATTTTATTCTGCCCACTTCAGTGTCCATCTTCTCCCTAACGACATCCTTCAGGACCTTCCTATCGACCTGAAAAGGCTGAAAGCCATGCATTGCTGCATCAGCTTGCGCCTCAATTCTCCTATCTTTGTGTTCGAGATCCCAGTCCCATTCGATTGGTGGTTTTATGTTCATTCCTGAGCCCGTAGATGTAGAACCAGATAAACCAGACGTGTTGAAAGATGAGTCGACAGAAGTACCACGGCCATCAGTTTGCATTGCAAACTGGCCCATCGACCAGAGGTTACCGTGAAAACAGATTTAGCGTAGAATCAATGACAGGAGGACAGGCAAAAGTGAGGTGGTTAAGATCAAGTGTGTGTTGGTGAATGAGCAAAGCGTAAGAGGGGCCAGCGCATCCGAAATTACTTGTAATCAACGGACATGGAAGTTGCTGATTCACTTCTCCGCCAATTGATCGCCTATTATCTGGGCGCTCGGAGATGTGAAACCCAAGGCACAAGAAGTCAAAACGGCAAGATGCGGCACCGCCAAGAGAACGTGCGTCGCTCCGTATATGTTAGTCTGTAGAAATGTCTGACACATCGAATATAGATCTGGCCAGTTACAAGGTACTTATTCCCCGCATAGGACACACGTTTGGACTCCATCAACCAACTATCCAACTGTGAGATGTTTTGTCCAGGAACTTCGTACCCAATATATCTTATCTTTAAGATCCGAATCTCTACAAGAGTCTAATACCTCGTCTATTTTTAAAAAATCCGGAAGCACTAACTTTATTTCGAATGTCTGGGCAAGATCGACACCTTCGAAGAAGAGGCCAAGAGTACAAGAAGCTCGCGTTGAGCAGAAGGGGAGCATTCAAGTGCGACTCTCACACTAATTCTTCGATAATTCTCACAGCCAAGACTGCTTTCATGGAGAATTCATGCGGCGCCCGCACAGAAGAACTTCATAATTCAAAACGTCGTTGTTACAGCATGTGATGAAGGCAGCTTTCATCATTGACCGCGACCGTCTGAATGTGGCATCGCTGCGGCGGAATTGGCGGGTCCAACCCACCATGAAGAAATGGGACTCATCTTGCGAATCGAGCAACGGAATGCGGAAGGTCTCTGTGCCACAAATGTTATTGAACTCATGACAGTGACGCGACATGCAGAGCCCTGCGGAATCCAAGGATCCGAATCGTGCCTTTTGGGCAAGCTGGAAGCAGTGTGGACTTGCTTGGGACCAAAGTTGGAGTCGGTGCAAGACGCGGGGTCTAGGGTCGAAAAACACCCATAATAATTATCCCCGAGCACGCGTTGCGAGGATTGCGCCACTTACTCACCAGCTAGGGAAAGTGGGGATTGCGCAACCCTTGATGGAGACAATGTGCATTACAAATATGTTTGCGGGGCGCTCCTTTATTTTCCCCACTTGCTACCAAACCGAAAGATTGAGATCAGCCATTCTGGTGCACATATATCCGTCCCAGGACATCCGAAGGCGCCACTGACTTCCAAGACATGGAGTTACAGAGCCTCGTCGGTCGGAACTTCGACGTGGTGCTGTCAGGCAGACCTCTTGGTAACCGTGACGCTAGATCCACTTCACGAAATTTATCATGACGTATGGAGAAATCATTTGGCCAAGGTCGAGGTTTGTCATGGTGGTGACAGTCGCCGATATCGGCTGTGCCATTGAGTGACGGATATAAACGATGATACACTATCGAAAAGAATGCCCTTGGCCCAAACACGTTCCAAAGCACGCGTGTAACAGTTGATTAGCAAAACAAAAAAGAAGAATTGAATGCTAGCCTTCGAGTTGATCCGACACCAAGGGCCCACATGGAGAAGAGAGCCTTGGCAAGAAGCTTTCGTGTGTTTTGTCAACTGCGGACAAACCATGCCAAATATGAATAGTTAATCCCCATATTAGGATAATGTGTCCTAAACGTTCCGAAATAATTGCTTGAGGGATGGCACCGTGTTCAATATTGCTGATCGTGGATGCAGGACAATATATTGCCAGTGGCACGAGACGTGAGCGCTTGAGCCGTCGTGATCTTTCCGCGGTATCCGATTCGGATGGAGCTGTGTAGACACTAGAGTCATCCGAAAGGGGATATGATTGGTACAAGTGGATTTGTCCAAGATGTGGGAGGGTATGTGACTGGTAGTCGCGCAATCCTGCGAAAACCAGAACGAAGTCAGTCACCTATGCCCCTGCGTGCGTATTAAGTTCCCTCGGCACTAAAGCGAAGCACATAGACGATCACCACGCCGCGGAGACTCGAAGTAGAATGATATTGGGATAAGGCATGCATAGTGAGACCACGGAGGTCAGCAAAAAGGCTCTCGCATTTTCGAACATCGCGTTGTTGTCCTAACATTTTCTACCGACATTCTACTTCAGCAGACATTTAGGTTCGTGCGCCGCTGGGACTAACCAACAATATTCTCAGAGACGCTTGGAGGAAACCGACTCATGGCTTCCCATCTGGAATATCGCTGGCCGATAGATCTAATACACGCGCAAGGCCAGACACTGCGTGATGAGGACTGTTGCACCGGCATTTCGATAAGGTTGGATATCAATACCAACGTGTAGTTGACCTCGAGCGACTGCGGCGACTGCATTTGAGAACCGCGAATGGACCACATACAAGGCGTCCGGCGAGCCTTAGATGTCGCTATTTAGGAGGGAAATAAGCAATGAATGTCGATAGTGGAATGGTGCCGAACGCGAGCCAATTGTTCGCCATGGGACAGACTCGCCAGTGACGGCAACACACGCATCACAACAGCCAGTGCTGTTCAGGCGGTAAGAGGCCAGAGAGTTTGCAAATTCTAACCCATATGGGCGACGATAGAGCGTGCCACATACAAAGACGCCGGAATTAACGCCTTCGCCAGTTCCGTGCATAAGTCAGTACAGTCCAGATACGATGCCTAAAGTGGAACAGATTCGGCATGAAAATAGGCGTCGAATAACATTTTTTAGCACTGGTTTATCATTGACCAAATCGAGTGGGTTGTTACGCACCAGACCTGGGAGACAAAAACATGTCAATATGTTGGCATTCGTCTAATTGTGCTTTCGAGAACGGCCGAACGGATACAATTTGCTTGGGACAGAATACGTAGCAGCAACATTTATAGGCTGTACGCTGCGGTCAGGGACACAGACAAGCCAAGGACTCCGTAAGACTAGAAGCCGCGCATAGTCTTCCTCCAACTTGTGAGGCCCTTTCAAAGACATTGCAAGACCCGTGAACTAGCTGTGGAACTCAAATCCTAGGAGTGGTCGCTTTCTTGAACTCGCATAACTTAGTGGCGTGAGACAAGTATGTACCATCCCGGTGTATGCCGCAACCTGTGTTCGGATACTAGCCGAGAAGTCAGCTGGGCAATGTAACTCAGTAAACTGATCTTTCTCCGTCTCCATTGCGTCCTATAGCCCGAATGCTGTTGCCCTATCCTGATCCGCCAACAGAGATCACTCTCAATGACGCTCGACGTGACCTGGAATTGCAGCGCGGTTCTTTGGTGACACTTTCCCAAAAAATCGACCGAGCAGAGGGCACACTTGCCCAGATTATAGCGGAATCAAAATGTGCTATAAGCGAGATGCAAAGAGAGCGTTCGGTCTTGGAAGACAAGATGTTTCATACCAAGGCATATATCGCACCCATTCGCAGGCTTCCGAACGAGCTCCTTAGGCATATTTTCATGTTTAATTTTGAAGACTATCCTTGCTGTGCGTGGGTGCTAGCAGCTGTCAGTTCACTATGGCGCAGATTAGCATTGTCCATGCCGAAGCTTTGGTCCAAGGTACATTCATTATTTACTATGGTTTACTGGCAAATTCCTAACATACCTTGCGCATCAGATTCGTCTGGTCACGACACAAAACTCTTCAGCGGATACCATTCGCTTGTGGTTAGAACGATCTGGAGATACAGTACCGCTAGACATTGAGATATTTCTTCGTGTCAATGGTGCATCATCTGAACCCATAAGTAGGGCACGATCAGTGTCTCCATCTCCGTGGGCCGCTTACCCGCATCCGGGCGGTTCTGCTTCAGCGACATACGTGATAGCCCAACCGTCTCATACGGGCATGGCTATTCCTATCCTTCCACCTTCACACACGCCTATCATTATTCCGCCGTCGTCCTCACATCATGATTCTTGGAGCTCACCCCCTCATCCTTCTTCACCACAACCACCTCAGTCCAAGTCGGGCATGCACTGGGGTCACATTGCCATTTTTTATTTGGTTCAGCAGATGTATCGATGGGACCGTTTCGTCTTTCGGTTTGACAAACAGTTTTCCTCGATGGCTGCTCTTAAATCCATAACAGGTTAGTATAGTGCCTGGTTCCTTCCATAGACACGTGACTAATGATCGCCGTAGGAGACGCGCCCATTCTTGATGAGTTCGAGATATCATGCGCTGAACCCGCATTCTATAACACGGAATGGCCATGGCTACCCAGCGCCAATCCAAGCGCATCGGTCGTGTTACCCAAGCTCCGATCGTTGACTTTGCAATACTCCCCATTCAAATGGTCTTCTCCCATATTTAAAACAAATCTCAAATCGCTCACCCTGCGCGCTCTCCCAGCGAATCATCTGACATTAGATCGGGTTCTCCACATTTTGTCCAACAATCCTGGCCTTGAAACCTTGGCCCTCCACTTTGCCGCGGTGCTTCCAGCCATTTTGCCTGCATCGTCGATTACCCTCCCCGAGCTCAAGGAGCTTACTTTTGGAGGGCATTTCTTGATGTCTCAATTAATGGACTCGCTTATTCTCCCATCCATCGACTCCCTAACTCTTGATATTGAAGCTCGCGATCCCATTGAAGACACTATTTCAAATCTGCTCACCCGCTCAAGTCACCCGCCATTAATGCATCTGGCTGTGGCGTACAGCAATAATAGTTCATCATCGTTCTACTATGGCTCGGGGGGCGTCGTGATTTCATGGACCTTTTTGGCTGAATTGAATAGTCTGGAGTCACTTTGTGTTGGTGGCACACCCTTCGAGCCTCTCTTAACAGCGCTCGGGGCCCCAGATGAAGATCAGACAGCATGGTGGTGCCCAAATCTCACATCAGTTGGCATGAAAAACTGCCACGCGCACAGTGAGGGGGTGGGGAAGCTCGTGCAAATGGTGGAGGCGAGAAATCCGAAGCCTTCTGTATCGACTATAACAGTGAACGGAGTCACACCTACAAAGCTCAAGCAACTGGAGCTGCACGATTGTGCCAACCTAGGGCAAGATGTGATTGAGTGGTTGAAGGCGAGGATCGACGATGTGGTATGCACGGAACCGCCTTACGACCGGTCAGGATATTTTATACGGGCCTCTGTCGTTTGATCGGATGTTCAATATTGATTGCGTGTACTCTATTGTTGCAGGTCGCCGATAAGCATCCATCACTATTGATACTGGTAGAACAAGCCTGCTATCTGTGTATTTTGTGTTTTCCTTCTTGCTATTCGGTTACTGAGGTCTCTTGATATATTACGATGAGACATTATTTTAGTGTATGACATGTATCGCCCTATCATTGTTTTTTGTTAAATTGCATAATCTCGACCACTCGTCGAGTTCTATCTTCCCAGAAACCTTCTCAGGACTTCTCTGCGAGTCAGACACGATTACCCTGCACACCTAAGTCTAAATCTTCAACACATTTGACCATACTAGCGGCCCTCATCCTTCTCCGCCTTTTGATCCGACCAAATGTGCCGATCTGGATTCATCAGACACTCAAAGGGTATCCTCACCGATACTTTTGTCCTAACTCCTCAACACAAACATCGCTTTCTCGAATTGCTTGTTTTCTCACAAATTTATGACGATAGGGTATATCTCGTGATACATACAGGAAGATCGACATAGTGATCGTGCAAGTAAACAGAACGAAAATTGGGTATATAATCAAGAGGACGGAAGAGTGTGCTTCATAGGTGATAACCAGTGATCTTGTCGTAGTCTGGACTAGCGTTAACCGAAGTATCAAAGTATGCAACTGGTAACACTCACTTGAGGAGCCGGCAGTACCCCCACCAGTGGACCAGTTCCGTTGTCCAGTCTGGACATGTGTTCCCGAGGTCAGCATGATAATAAGTTAGTTTGCAGCCTGAAATTCGTACACAAAGATCTCCACAGAGAATATAGCTGTAATTTACACTCCCCCACGGGTCTGCCTGGAGTCCATGTAAACTCCGGGTAAGTCCGTGTGGACTCCTTAAGGACTCCGTGTCAACTCC
>KN833066.1:80195-95462 GCA_000827315.1 Piloderma croceum F 1598 | reverse complement strand
GTGGCTCAGTGTAAAGTGCTCGAATATAGACTCGCTCAGCTTTAGAGTCCACCGCAACTGAATTGTGACCAGAGAAAGTGACTGGTCCCAAGGCAACACCGTCAGAAGCAGTGCCGGTGGGGTCACCGTTCTGCATTGTAAAATCAATATCAGCGGATGCACATAAACATGGTGACGCGCACTTCTACAGTTGAAAATGACGAGACGTTGCGATTATAAGTTATAGCAGGACACTAAGAAACAATCAGATGACAGACTGTAGTCTTGCTCAATTGCCACGCCTTGGTATGTGATGCCTGATACTCTGTTGCCCGAATAGATGACATCAGCAACTGAAAGAATAGACGTTAGTACACTTCAATTTTGCATATGGTGGACTTACCAGAGGCATTGGTTGCTCCGTACACCGTTTTGATACGAAGCCCGTACATCGAGTCTGTGACATTGTTGCCAGAGATCATGTTTTTGTTGACTTTGCTGCCACTAGCAATGGAACCGATGGAAATTCCATGTCCTTGGAGGTCAGAAAGTCGCATCCACGATCTATCAAACCAAACTTTTACCTCCAGTGCAAGTCTGGAAAATGAATTACATTACCCAAGGAGAGGATATAAGATGATCCAAGAGTGCTCACGTTAGACAAAAGCTTGATATTGCTGCCGGCATTTACTGCCTATCAAGAGAAAGGATAAGCGGATGATCGTACCACCACCAATAGCCGGTATATCTACCATGCAGTCATCTTGATTCCTACATGCGTTCCCAGTTATGGTGACGCTGGAAGCGGCCACATCGAAGCAGTCAGTCTAAGTTCGAGTAACAGGATGCCTGTGTGCAATTCAGGCTTCTCAGAGATACAATACTGACATTGCATGCAAGCGACATTCCGACAGACTATAATTATAACAACAATCAGCTTGTTAAGCACAACGATGATTCAATACTTGTGCTGTCGACTGTGACACCCGTAATGGTTATGGGAGCGGTGTTGCTCACAGAAATGGCATGAGCAGGGCTCTGCAGAAAATCTCTCGATCAGACGATGGTGCTCACTGCAACTTTTGCTATTTGAGAACTTACGTTCAATACGGTCTATAAAACCTTAGTTTAGGTTGATAAAATGTCTGATTGGAGTAGAGGATGCTCACAACGTTCTTGAAGCTTCCCCCAGCGTTTGTGATATGGACCATCGGATGCTTTGCACAATGGGAATCCAGGTCAGTCAAACAACCGCAGGCTCAGCTCAGTTTCATAAGCCTGATAACTCACGGGCTTGGTAACACCGCCGCTTGTTCCTTTGCCATCCCAGTAGCTCGCTCCTTGTCTATTGAGTGTCTTTCCGTCCCCATTGAAAATGAACGTGCCAGTGCTACTGGATGTGCCAATTTCGAAAAGTGGTCCGGCCCAGTGTCTGCGTTAGATCGGTTGCCAACATTAGCGAGTTTTATTAGTTGGAGACTTGTTGTGCATACTGGACGCCAAACGTCACTTCGCTAAGTAGATTAACCGTCGTCCCGCTCGCAAGGCCCGTAAGAGACAAAGTTTTGCCCGCAGTCATCGCAAAATATTTAATGCTTTAACCATTGTGAAATAGTTAGAATAATGTGGCTGACAATTCCCTGCAGCGTACTTGATAGTGTGGCATGCAAGGTTAGCAGACGTTATGTCTCTGTCAGAGATTTGGTCAGAGACAAGCGGCTCGTAAAGTTTTGTGGCGATTTACGCCGCAGAGTTAATGGTTGCTGTACATCGCTTGCCAATGTGAGCTCGGCCATCCAGTGCCTACCAGTGACTTGGAGCAGCCGACGAGATAGTAACGCGAGCTAGCAGAACGGCGACAATAAGCGCTGAGAACGTAAACACAGTGGTAATGCATTTTTTGAAGTAATGATCGGTATACTTTGAAGTAAAGAGCATGCCTGGAGAAGCCAAGGGATGTTATCGCGAGAGAAATGTCCTAGACTCTGATCTTATAGCTGGGTCTTGCCATTACTGCATGCGTGCACGCGTTTGAAATCCAAGGTGCCGGAATTTCCAACTTGTCACCTGGGCGCGTAGACGTACGTTACTGCAACATCGACCGAGCAACAGAGAATAGTAGACACATACCAAGCATGCTGGAAGTTTCATGCCAAGAGGTGACAACCTGGGTTGACCCGTTAGCAACGCCGACTGAGTGGATTTATAAAATGCGAAGCTTTCAGCAAGAACATACTGGACAGTTTGGACGGTATATCTTGTAGAACCCAAGCGCTACGGTTGTATCATACTAAGTCGCATGATCAGGTACCCTCCTTTCCAAAGGAAACCAGCGCGTAGTCTTAACTCTCTTCCACAAATGTTCAATGTTCCGCTCCCACGGCGGAGGCCGAATATCGTGAAAAAATCTCTCCTAGTAGTATAGTCAGTTCAAGACCCATATGGATTTGCAACCAGAAGTGAGTGGTATTGAACGTTAAGTGTATTGCTATAGCATGAATGTTCGAACTCCGCCCAGGCCAATACCGCTGTTAAGTTTGGGAAAATTGACGTGTTGGAGAAACACGATGACACTTTGAAAGGCCACGGTACGCCAAAGAGAAGACGCCGTCGTTGCCTTTTTGAAATTTAATTAAATGGTGAGGATGCAAATGATGTACCTGTTCTATGGGCGTCATAAGTCCACGGCTGTGGTTGCAGGGCCATCTTCAGATGAATATGTCCTTGTCAACGCTGTCAAGGCATGCCAGAAGGGCGCATTGCGTCGTTCGTTCCAAACCAACGTGCACCAGCAGTTGCAGTGTTTTTGGTACAGGAAATGAACCTGCAAAGTACCCGTCTAAGTTGTGATACTACAAGGAATAACTGACAGATTTATTCATCATCGACATGCTTATGTAGCCTTTTTCGCCTTCTTGGTTTTTCTGGTGTTCGTCTCGTCAACCTCGTTCCAACCCGCCACAGCCCACCTCTGCGCCCAAACCTCGGATTTCATCCCTTTATGTCCCTTCTGACCCCTCCCGCTCGCAATCACCCCTCCCTCCTTCAACTTGGTCAAGTTTTTTGACATTTCAAGCCCGCCTTTATCGGGCAGTTTCTTGGCGCCCAAGCCGCAAGCGCCGGCGAGAGATAATAGAGAGACACCGATGAATTTGACATTTCTGTAGTCGCCGCAGTAATCAGATTTTTCAGCGAGGATGGTGTATGCATAGTGGAGTGGGGCAGTGGGAGCGGCAGAATTGTTGGTGCTGAAGTTAGTCTCCGGCGCTGCAGCCGCCGGTTTTTTCTCATCTTCCTGTGTCACGAAAATCATTGACAACCAGAGACGATAAAATAAAATAAAGAATATCAGCCCACCGTCCCATCTACGAGTAAATATTTTTCAACTCTACGTTCCATCCCATCCCCCACATCGGCCATACAAACCACCTTCCCCTTCTTGTCCGTCAATTCCTTGCCCTCGCAATGCTTTTTCGCCAGTCCTTTTGCAGCACCCAGTGTGCGACATGCACCGTACACCTTAATATTTGGTTCTTCGTCGCTTCGTTCGCCTTTGCGGAGGATGACGAAGAGGTGTGCAGGTTTGACTTCCTGCAGAGGTGCGGACTCCGAGGAAGAAGACTCCGAAGAACCGCCAATGAGAGCTGCGTGGTCGCCATTAAAGTAACAAAATATTTTGGTGTGAATTCAGAAGTATTAAGAGGAATGACTTTAGGAGCAGAGCTTATGGCTAATTGTCGATGATGTGGAAGAAATCTGAGACGCGTAAGTCACAAACGGACGCGTCTGACTGTCACACGATTGAGTCACAACCACATTCGCGTCAAAGTTCAAGTAAGCTCGCTCTTCCTCCTATCGTCAACAATTTGTAAAAATCTCTCGAACGCCCGTTTGTCCTTCTCCACCGTTTCCGGATCTTCCAGCAAATCATCCTCCACGCTCTGTATCCTCTCGCCGTCATCAAGACCATACATTGAATAAACGGGACTGTCCGGGTCTATGTCAGATTGGACCGAGATATCCACCAGCCGTGTGAGCTCACTGGCAAGCCGTTCCCAGATGGGAAACCGCTCTAGCCTAAGTGTCAGGCAGTCTACAAGAGTCAGCGACCGAAGGGTATCGGCGTGGCGGAGAATGAAAGCTTCTTGCTTGTCAGGCAAGTCACGAAAGGAGAGTCCTCGAAGCGTCAATGACGACAAATACGGGAATTTCAGTGTGGAATAGTCAAGTGGCACCAAATTCCCCTGTTCATCTTGGCTTCCCAAGGTGAGATGTGTAATAGCCCATGGCGCCTCAGGATGGCTGCCGCAATATCGGCGTTGCATACACTCTTTTGGGAAAAGGGCGTCATATGACCATTCGGCAATGGGGGTTGAGCCAGGAATCTCTGCATAGAAAACTACCTCCAAGTGTGCCAGTTTAGCAAGCGAGTTTGCAAATGACTCGCTTCGTTGGAAATCGGGAGGTAGAGCGACGAAGTTGATGATAGTGAGTGACGTCAACTTGGTAATATGGGCTTCGCGGAGAATTGCCTCTAGGGTGTACAGTTGTTTATAGACGTAGTCGGACGAAAAAAGAGGAAAGTCATATGGCGTTGGAACCTCATCCGAGTAGGTGAGTTTGATGGTCTTGAGAGAAGGAAATTTGTGCGGTAATCTTCAGTGTCTGATTCAGATTTCTAACAGTCATCCATCGCATAAGTGACTGCATACCTCGTGAAAGGATCCGTATCTGCATGGCTTTCAAGTCCAGATGACAATCGTTTCATTCTGCCTATCGAATAAATGGGTTACATATGTATAGCAGGTGCACAATCTGCAATGAGAAACGTACTGTCTGCCATGTTGTTCGGGTCATCTTCGGCATCCACAATCTCGACTTCAAGATCGTGCACGAGCTTAACAACTCTTGGCGCCAATCTCAAGAGATTCTCTAAGCGTGTTATATCCTCCAAACTGCTGGTGAAGCGAAGCAAACGAAATGCGAGCTCAGTGACGGACGCCTCGAATGCTTTGCAGGTTGTGCGCAATTGAAATATATCACTTCTAGTGGAAGTTGTGCAGACATCATCTAGGATCAGACGGTGCAATTCCAAGGGCAACTTCTTCATTACCCCCGCGAAGGCGTATGGTATGCGACGAAGAGACGATGGTTGTTCAGGCAACAGTGGTGGTAATAGCCTGAGAGTGGCTTTGAACCTCCGAGTCCCCGGGCGCCGTTGATCGCGTTACAAATGTAGTTAGTATCTCCAGACCGAAGAATTTCAGTTAGAGCACATAAGGCAAAATGGTCAAAAATATATCTTTACAATGTCAGTTCTATGAGGACAGGATTGTCGTGACAGCATTAAAACTATAATACAACAGCGTACCGCTAACCACCCAGGTCAAATTCCAGCACGCGCCCAAACACAAAGTCCATAAAACATCACTTTTTCCCCGAATCAATCACATCCCCATTCTTGCATGCAATGATTTTAATCCTGGAAGCATGTACCATCTCATTCCCTTCCATTTTGAACGATGGATTTTTGACGACAAACGTCCAGACGTCGTCGCAGAATCGGTACGTGTGCAAATGACCCTATTGGACCGCACATGAGTCTTGTGAACACAACAAAAGAGCAAACAACTGCTCACCTTGAGATTCGTCTTCGTCTTCACCTGCTTGACCATCGTATCCGCTAGCGATTTGTCAAACTATATATGCCAGCTCGATCAATTAATGGCATTTCGACACCCGTTCAGAATGTATGAACCTGCTGCAACACTTTCATTGCCAGCTGCGGAGTGATTGCCCCGCTTGTGATGAGCTCATCAAGCGAGTCCGTCAGTGCCATCCCGATCCTGCGAGATAGAAACAAAAGAGACAATATTAAGAAATTAGAGCGTTCCAATTCACTTCGGCACCTCCGAGAATTATATGTGAAAAAGGAGTCAGACATACGAAGATCCGCGGTAGAACTCGTAATAGGCTGACGCCATTTGTGTCCTGGGTATCTTTTTCTCGTCTGGCTGGTGCTCTTATGTGCCAGAAAAGCGGGATGGAGAGAGTACGAGGTCAAGGAGGTCGCTGCCGACGACATTACAAATGCGGCACTTCCGAGTCGACTCTTTGTGGCGTGCGCCACACGTGGCGGCATCAGCGAAACCGCGAACAGTGGAGTTTTATAATGGCTTTACAAGAGTCGGCAAACCTCTGATATACAAAATGTTTATAACACGGCGGGAACTGCGATATATAAAGACTCTTTATATGGGAATTCATATGCCATCCCCATATGTTATGTAGAGTCAGGCATTTAAATATGATCAATATTTTATGTAGGCAAGACCTTTGTATGGCAATTTCTACATAAAATATAAGATAACCTATAAAAACTCACGGCACATGATGTAGAAATGTGAATAAACCGAGCACGAGACTAGTAAGTTTCGGCCTTGAAGTTTAGTTACGACCAACATGCCACTGGCAGGCTCAACGGACGTCTATCTCGACATTTTCATTGGCAATCGCGAAGAACATGCAAAAGTTCAAGCTGCATATGAAGCCACTTGTTTATTATTATCCAAAAATGCCAAAGTGTACGGGTTACCGACGTTGTCTGCGGATTTATCGGAGGAGCAGCAAGAAATTTTGGCAGACCTCGATGTACAAATCCACTGTCAACTATACTTGCTATCTAATGTTTGACGGAGTAGTCTCTAGAAATCTATTGTTCTGCGATATACACCGCCTACCCCTCTACTAGCAGGTCGATTGATATTTGACCTAGACCCTTCACCAGGCCTTTCGAAAACGACTACAAATTTTATTACGTTATGTACAGGCGAGAAGGGGATGTGCAAGAATGCACCGAATAAGAAACTGCACTATCTTGACTGTGCTATCCATCGGATCGTAAAAGGATTCGTAGCGCAAGGTGGGGATGTGACGAGAGGCGACGGAAGCGGTGGAGAGGTACGCCCAGAACATAATGTTGTGCAACTACTGCACCATGCTGAACGAGCGTTTTTCTCAGTCAATATACGGCGGCAAATTTTCTGACGAGAAGCAAGGACTTAAAAACAAACCTCGCAAAGGCTCCATAGCCATGGCCAACTCAGGCAAAAACAGCAACTCGTCTCAATTCTTTATCGTCCTCACTGACGATGAGTCGAAGCTCGCGAAGATGAGTGGGAAGTATGTTGTATTTGGGACAATGAAAGCGTCTGAAGAGTGCCGGGATGTGCTGAAGAAATTGGATGCTGTTGGGGATGAGGAGGATGGGAGACCAAGTGAGGCAGTTTGGATTGGGGGTTGTGGGCGGTGTTGAATAATTCATGCCAGTGAGAGTGTTTATTGAATACAGGTGTATTATAGTGATACCGCTCTAGTCTACACAGATGTAATATCTACCCGCTATGCCGACAGAATGAGGTGAATATCCGTTGAGGGAATACACCTTGGGATTAATCTCAGTCATTTCTTAGAGCTTCTTCTATCAGCTTTGGTGTCTTTGATTCAGAATTCTCCTTGGAACCAGGTTGCGCCTCTCCAAGGTTACTTCAACCACATGCAGAGAAGCACACAAAAACTGACGACTGCCAGAATGGACGTATAAGTCGTCGTTCTCCCCCTAACTGGCAATGTCGAAACCCGACTATTGACTAACTGGACAATTGTCTTCCTCTTGTGTGAATAGAGACGCCCATACGAGCGCTAAAACCACCTGATCCAAGAGCTTTTGGCATTCTAGAATTGTCAATAAAGAAAGCGGAGTGCTTTAATGGACTACAAGATGATGGAAGATGACAACCACATCGAACTAGACCATTGACGGCTAGGGCATTCTCCATATAATGGTAGGCCCATCAATGCGTGTTATTGTACACGTTTGTCTGTTACCGCAATCGCCTTTCCCTGCGACCAAACATCCAAGCCACTTCGCCTCAAGCCTTTTAACATGGCCGTCGCCAATGACCTTCTGAGCGAATTGCTAATCGCTCAACTACTTCAAGAGGACTTAGACCTCTGGACTTTTGCAGTTGAAGCAGAGAAAATTCAACTGGATGGAATCTTGACTTCGTCGGCTCCGGATACCATGGATCACAACATGGAAATAACCTGTCCTTTTGTCTCCGAGCCACCGGTTGACGACGGCGACTTGGCTCTAGCAATTTTTGCTGCGGACGCGAGGCTCACCAGCGATGCTGCGTACGTAGAGTCACTCCAGCTCTCTGAAGAAGCGTCGTTTGTCGCAAGTCGACAATACGCTCAGACAGTTGCAGCCGCTGAAAAAAAGTTGCTCCTTGACACCGAGTTTGCCAGGAAGCTTCAGGATGCCGAAAATGCTGGCACTGCGAAATCAGGTATTTTGGAAGATGCTGATAGGTGAGCCCGCCAATATTTTTGCGAACACACTCCTGATAAGTTTTTAGTATTCTCGGTCCTCATGCAATCGATGCTATTATGGTGCGCGAGTTCTCGAAAGGTTATCTTCTACTTATTAGTTTCTCCACAGGCACCCGACCCCAACAGTAAAGGTAAAGGTAAGATGGTACTGCACAACATCGACGATCAACCAGAGCAGGCACAGTCGATTGTCGAAGGTCAGGCCAATGTTTTATTACAAACCTTTGACTGTATGATGACGATACTCGACAAATTCTTAGACGTGCCGATCGCCTTGCCATATTTTTCATGTGGAATCTGCCGTGAACCTTTCCAGGAGACGTTTTCACCTATCTCAGCTTCTCTTTCTGCGAACTCGTCCTCGCGACTCAGTTTTGGTTTACGCCTTCCATGCCCAAGGCTCCATACTTACTGTATCTCTTGCCTTTCTTCATATATTCACCACAAAATTGAACCGGACGGTGAGAGCCAGGATACAATGGCTTTTCCTATTCGTTGTCCCGAGTGTCCTGTCACCGAATGGGTAGATGGTATTCCGGATGATGTAGCTCAGAAGATTCTCGACGAAAAATCATTACTTATATGGGTACGTTGTCACGTCTTGAACATATACTGTCAGATACTTATTTCTTCCTATAGTACCACCGCAAGTTGCTGGACAGTCTTCCTCGATACTATTGTCCAAATCCTCGGTGTTCTACGCTGTTAGAGTTGCACGAAGAACCCAGCGATCCGCGTGCTGTTTGTCCTTACTGCGAAGTTCTGATATGTGTTCCATGCAGAGTCGAATGGCACCAAAGTCAGTTTCACTCGGGCTTTTTGTCCTGATATCCTATTGAGTGATTTTACTGCAGACTTGTCGTGCGAGAACTTTCAAGTATATTTTCCTTATTGCTGCTGTTTGAGGACCCGTTTTACTGACTTTCTGCAGGCACTTGCCCCTGATGAACGTTCTCCAGAGGATCAGTTGGTACTCCAGTTAGCGAAGGTTTGCGCCCATAATAACATTGAATATCTTTGTCTGAACTCCCTGACAATGTTCTTTGCTTAGGCAGAAAATTGGCGTCGTTGTCCAAACTGCTCGGTGAGCACCGGTCCTCGCCGTATTGATGTATGTTCATCAAGAATGTTATTCTGCCTAGCACATAGTGGAGTTGACTATGGGGTGTAACCACGTAACTTGCCGCTGTGGGACGCATTTCTGCTTTCGATGCGGTTGTGAGCCTCGATTATTTTTCCCACTATTACCATCACCGTTACACTCTCATCCACAGCGCACTGGGACATCAAGAAGGGGCGATGCACTCGGAATCCCTCATGTGAACTATGGGACGAGGAAATGCTATTGGAGATCCGTGAGCGAGAAAGAGAAAGACAGCATGCACAACAGCCTCAAGGTCAGCCGGCGCCACCAGTCATACCCCTCCAACCTGGTCCCTTGGTCCCTGCTGCAGTGGTGCATGGAACATTTGAGTGGCTTGATAATGCCAGTACGTATTCTTATCATTCCTGTATAGTAATCGTTTCTTACGGTGCGCAATAGACATTGTTGGCAACCACCCATTCACGACGAGGATGGTTCAAAGGCTGAATTGCGGGTATTGCCATGCACGGCTCAATTCGGTCGCAGATTTACGGTACCATCTCACACACGTCCGACGACACTCCGTATATGCATGTTGCGGACGACTATTTGAGG
The DNA here is from genome assembly GCA_000827315.1 of Piloderma croceum F 1598. Taxonomy (NCBI): domain Eukaryota; kingdom Fungi; phylum Basidiomycota; class Agaricomycetes; order Atheliales; family Atheliaceae; genus Piloderma; species Piloderma croceum. The sequence goes on along the minus strand of KN833066.1, from coordinate 85,390 downwards.
ATGCAAATGCTTACGAGCAGCATCAGCAAGCAGTTGGGTTGGGACGACACTTTCATCGGGTGGCGCGCCCTTGAAAGTTGGCTATGAAGAAATGCTACTAGACTGTCATCTATACGTAACCTGACCCAGAGCTCTATGTAACCTTGCCGTGCCACACATCGCTTGCCGGGTTGGAGTATGCAGTGCGCCACAACTGTCCAATGGATCTCAAGAAATTGAAACACATAAGGTGACAGAAAGCACGGCTTGCCAACACGAAGCACTGGCAAACATGAAACTTGCTTTTTCGTGTATTGCAAGTGCAGAATACATGCAGATCGTAGGACAAAAGATTACAAACAGCCTATGTGGACTACATGGCTACAAAGCGCCAAGATAATAAGGAATAATTAATGAGAGAACAATGAATGCTACACTGGACCGATTCTTGTCGACGTATTCGCAACCAGGCGAACACGCGAGATAACTGACACGCAAAAAGAAAGACGGTATCCGAGATTCATCGACTGTCCATCCTCGCTTGCTTCTCGCCTTGAGGTCCAGAGCCGAAACCCTCGAAATTCTCCTGGACATGTCCCTTGAAGTTCTCCTGGGCGTGTGCGAAAGAGCCGAAGAATGGAGTGGCAGGGCTTAGGGTAGACGGAGTACGAGACGAATACGTGAGCGAAGGGGAGACAAGGGGAGACTCAGAGTCATCGTGAATGGTTTGAAGCGTGGCATGGAAATGGGTGCTATCGTAGTTATTGCTGTTGATAATATGGTCGTCGTTATGACGAGGAATATGGTTTTGATTCGTGCTATTATTGCTGCTGTGCTCTTGGTTGATATTGTGGTTGCCTGTATTGATATAATTGTTCGAGCGAACTCTACTGAGATTATCGGAACTGCTGGGTGGGAAACTGCTACTGCTGTAATGCTGTCGAGAGCGATAAGGACGTTGATTAAATGGCGAAGACGGAAGTGTGATGGAGCGCACATGCGCTTGCGATGCTTGGGATCTGGAGTTCTGGTCGGAGGAAATAGGTTCGTTATGCTGCTGATTATTATTCGAATATGGGAAATCGGAAGGCGAGGAAGGGCTAAAGTCACTGGGGCCTTCAATCGTGTTGCCGTCAGCCATGTCAATTTGATAGTGATGAGGACGTTGATATGACGAAAGATGGTGTCGACCCTGAGCAGAGGCGTGGAATTCATCTTCGGACATCATACTCGTCGGCGCAATCGGAGAGAAACCAGGAGAGATCCGTGGAGGGAATGGAGGCTGTGCATAGGGACCTTGCCTCACCGTATTGACGGCTCTCGGCCTTGAGAAAGCACGAGGAGCAGTATCTCCGGCCAGATGAGTTTGTTGTTGTTGCTGCTGTTGATACGGATGGTGACCAGTTTCATGTGCTTGTAGAATGCGCTCTTCGGCCAACGTAAACCCGCTGCGTGTCTGCGTCTGAGCCTGCACAGACATCGCCATCGGCACGCGAGAAGGAGCCTGTGCGCGATAAGCTGCAAGAGCAACAGCCCGGGCGCGTGCATGATGTGCATGTACGCCAGAGTAGCCATCACTAAGAACCTGGCCAGCCCGCATAGACTCAAGTATAGTCGCCATATCAGGAATAAAATTCGCGTGCAGATCATGGGGCTGAGCATGAGAATCGGGAGAATGAGACACGGAGTTCGAAGAAAGGGCATGGGCATCCGCATGGTTGGGATAATATCGATTGGCAAGATGCGGCTTAACCTTGAAGTCATCAGAGTTGGGAATCGGAAGAGCCGGACGATGATGAAGAGAATCAAGAACAAGCGGCTGCAGTTGCTGTTGAAGGTCCTGGCCTCGCAGATTAAGAAGTGCTGCCTGCGCGATAGTAAGGCGTTTCGGTGACGGTTCTTCTTCCCGCGTTGTCCTTTCCGTGCGCTGCCGAACACAACAAAGGGGGAAAAAAAGGACATTGAATCAGCACAATAACATCAAGGATGTGAGGGGGAAATTGAAGACGAAAAATCGAATTTCAGTCCCAACTGACCCTCATTTCCCTCTGCTCAGCCGAATCGGCAAAACGAACAGAGATCCGACATCCCGGCTCATTCCACCCACGCACCATCCTCCCATGCAGACGTTCGATGATCTCTTCTGCTGCCTCGCGCGTTTCAAGTCTGTTTTATATGGAACGGTCAAATCTGCTGTCAATGCATTAGGGAAAGAAAAAAACAAAACAATTACCTAACGAATGCGATGATCCTCGGCGGGTCCGAAAGCTTGGTCTGGAAAAATCGACTGCTCTTGATCGTGAAAGGCGATACCAGCGCCGTCAGAGTCTACACATCAACTATCAGTTCTACAACCTAACATAAACCGAGCAAAAAGGATACAGACAGGCTCGTCGATACTCAACGGAAGCCTACAAAAACAAAACAAAAAAGATCAGTCAGCTCACACCCAAACAGAAGAACAAAGAAAGAAGGGAAAAGCAAGAAAGAAAGAAAAATCCCAACCCTTCAAAATACAAATTCGTCGAGCTCTTATCACTCAATTTCTCCATCCTCGCCTTGAACGTATCATCATCATCCGCCGCCCCCGCACCACCATTCTCTAAATCGGCGCAATTGCCAAAGGATCCACCAGATCTCATAGCACCGAGAGGGGACGCAGAGCCGGACGAGGACGGGGGAGCGTAAGGCGTCCCAGGGATCTTGTGCATCTGCTACCAACAAAAAAAACCCCCCCCGAACAAACAAAAGGAATAAATATGAGCGCGCATAGACGAGAGGTGAATTCATCATCATCATCATTCACGGACCTTGGAGAAAGAAGGGTGCAAATTCCTATAATGTCTAAGCGCCTCTATACACTTCTCCGCAGCTTCGACTGTATCAAACCTAAAAACCAAATAATAATGACTCAGTCTAACAACCAAAAAAAGGGGGAGGCGGGGAGAAGGGGGCGCGAAACTCACAGTACGAATCCATACCCACTAAAAACACACACACACACACACACACAATTAATATTAATCAATCAACCTTCAAAACACACACAGAAAAAGAAAGAAAGAAAGAAAGAAAGAAAACTCACGAAGCCCTCCCACAAACATGCCTAGTAAACGTCCTCACGCTCCTCACCTCCCCATACGTACACGTTAGCGTATACAGCTCCGACTCGGGGTATTGAGGTGGGAGACCGTTGATGTATACGTTGGGCGTGCGTGTGTTTTCTTGGGGTTGGTCTTGGTCTCGGTCTCGTTCTTGGGGTTGGGCGTGGTCTTTGGTAGCGGTGGAGTTGGGGTCGGCGTAGGTGGAGAGAGCCAGAACTGGAACTGGAACTGGAAATTGAACTCGGACCGGGACCTGAATCGAACCCCCCAACCCCATCGGAAACACACGCGAACCAACGGGCGCACGACGTGTAGATGGTAATCGAAGTGGGAGCGTCAATTTCGGACGCCGTTCAAGTTGCGTCGAGTCTTGTTTGGGGTTGGTAGGTGGCCAGCGCTGCTGTTCTTTCCCCGAATTATCGTTATCGTTCTCGTTATGTTGCGAGCGGGCTTGTGTTTGTGCTTGTGAATGTGAAGATAACCCCAAAAATGCTCCCGGGAAATACACGTCTTTAGTGATCGATTCGGTCCCGGTCCCGGTCCTGGTGGTGATCTCAGCCTGCTGCGTCTGCGTCTGTACCTCAAGTTGCTTCAGATCCCCACCCGCACCCGCACCGACCAACACCCCCCTAGGACGCACGAAAACAGGTTCAGCGCATGCTCGAACAGCGTACGTGATCTCTGGTAGGTCGGTGTATACCTCCATGTCCATGTCTATATCTGTTTCTGTTTCTTGGTCCGAGTCTGAGGAGGGGGAGTCTGAGGAGGGAGTTGGGGAGAGGGGACGCAAGCGGGGAGCTAAATATGTATGCGCATATAGTCAGCTAGCTGAACTCGTGTATTTAGGGGATCAAAGCGGGGGTGGGGGATGGGGGGCGGGATAGAATGGAGAAGGGTAGGGTAGGGTAAGGCAAGACGAAAAAAAGGAAACAAGGAAGGAAGGGAAGGAGGGAAGGAAGGGAAGGAGGGAAGGACGTACAAAACGTATAACCACCAGCCACCCCACCCGACGAATCATCGCTCCCACCCAAGCTCTCAACCGACGCCGACGCAGAGACGGACCTAGAGCCGGGGGGACCTTCCACCTCCCCCTCCCCTTCTTCTTCTTCCGAGTCGTCGTGATCCAGACCACACGAAACCGAAGCCAAAGCCGAAGCCGGAGTAGCCAGAGGAGAAGAAGGAGGAGAAGGAGAAGACAAAGACGCGTCAATCGACCTCTCGCGCACTGGTTCCTTTCTCGACCTCGTCCCAGCAATAGAAACAGAAAGAAGGGATTCCAATACGCGTTCTTCTGGACTCGGACTTGGATTTGGATTTGGATGAGGAGTGTTAGGAGATACGTGATGAGTTTTTGTGATTGGGGATGGGGATGCAGGGGATGCAGGGGAAGCGAGCGTGGGCGTGCCGGACGTGATGGGAAAAGAAGGGGTAAGAGAAAGAGAAGGGGAAGGGGAAGGAGACGCGTGCATAATTAGGCTGGAGTTATCGTTCTTGTTGGTGTCGAATATGGGTGCTGCTGTAGACGTAGACGTAGACGGAGATATAATAGTAGCAACCAGAAGAGAAGCGGATCGAGTATGGGTTTCTGCAAGTACGTCGTGATGAAGGATATGATTCGTGTGCGCATGTACGTTCGTCGAAGGAGGAGGAGGAGTCAAAGTAAGTCCAGAAGACATCGTGGCTGGTGAATTTGGGGAAAGAGTAGAGGCTTGGCGAGTGATATAAAACCGCGATGATGAGAATAAGAGTGAGAATGAGAAGAACAAGCTAGCTTTCGAGTAGTACTGTCGTTCGAATTGATTTATACGATACCGCACACAGAGTTAAAAAAAGAACGAACGAACGAATGAAGAAACCGCAAAGTGGGGTGCTGCTGCTGCTGATTTTACAGTGTAGACAGAAACGATATCGAAAACCCAAGTTATTGTTATTTCGTATGTCGGAGCTTGGGTTGACCGTTGTATAACGCGAAGAGAAAATAATTTGATATTATAGTTGACCTGGCGAATAGCGGGGTTGATAATAATTAATAGCGGGAGGGGAACTGGTTGGGATGGGTGTGTTTTTGTGGTTGTGGTTTTAAACGAGGTGGGAGGGTTGGGGTTAGGCGGG
>KN833066.1:48531-75032 GCA_000827315.1 Piloderma croceum F 1598 | reverse complement strand
AACTTCGTTCGACGAGCGAATCTTGAACGCCGAACAAACAAACACAAATTCTGCCGGTGAACCAGACGACCGGATCAAACGGTGAACCGGTGGCGGTGATCCAGATTTTTGTTCTTGAATCCACAAAAACGTACACATGACTTGACCGAAGACTCTTTGATCTTCTTTGATAGCCGGACCTTTTAGTGTGGGCTCTACTCAAATTTTTGATAAAATCCGTCGTTTCCTGATGTTCTTCTGGCCTGTCTGCCAGAAATACTTGATCGGTTCCATTTGTTGCACTCGCAATGCAACGATTCAGATTCATCAGAGCCGCCGTTCAAACCCTACTGACTTATTCGAGTCCAACCATTAAATACACTACCTCCCAGCAAGCAGAGTTCTTCAAGTACACCAGCGGGCGATGGCTCTATAACGAAAAACAACGTGAGTATTTTCAGTCTAATTCATATATCCAGTCCTCCAACGTTGTTAGGAATTCTGATAGTGACTCAATTTAAATACGACGGCAGAAAATGCATCCCGGTACGTCTGCTTCAACGTCGACGAGATCCAACGTGTGGCGTGTGCAGCAGTTGGTGCCAATCGATGCATCAAATTCAAGAAACTGGATGAAGGTCCGTACATACTGCGCGTTATTGTCAGTGACTCTGCCTCGAGTTTAAGATCTGGCACATGATTCATCATATACCCATTGCAGGATCGTATAATAAAGTGTTTAATCTTGAGTTTGACAATGGCGCCGAAGCAATCGCACGTATCCCTTGTATACCTCTTGCCGGAGCCCCATTCCTCACCACGACCAGCGAAGTCGCAACCCTAGACTTCGCACGCGAGGTACTAGGTATCTGCGTCCCACGCGTATTCGCATGGAACGCAAATGCAAACATCAACGCAAACCCCGTTGGCGCAGAATACATAATAATGGAAAAAAAATCGAGGGTACAGAATCCCACCACCGCTGGCCACACATCGCCAAAGCCCGCGAAGTCTTCCCTCTCCTAAACGGTGTCTTCGACATCGAGCGCAAACTTGAACTTGCGCCCTTCTCGCAAATGAGGAGCCTCTACTTTACAAACGACGTATCACCCGCATTACGCAGCCGCCCGTTATTTCGCTCAGATGCGTTTAAGGATAATGCAGACTCTGACTTCGAGCTGTATGCGAAACTCGATGCTGCGAAAGAAAGATATCGTACTGGCCCTATTGCGGATCAGTGGTGGAGTGCGGAACGATTGCAAGCTTTCTACGATCATGGACCATGTTAGTTTTTATTCTCCCCTAGCTGACAGTCTAATTTATCTGCCTCCATGCCAGGGCTGGATATGTGTTCCTTCCTTCTCGGGGCTGTAGATATACAACGCACATGTCTTCGCCGTCGTGCTTCTGATCATACTTCTCCGCAATTTCAATATTCGCGTTCCCCATTTCACCACCCCATATCAGCCCACATCAAACTTCTGGACACCCTTATATAATACCCCCTTCCCCACTAAGCAACCCAACTATTTGGCATCCCGACATTAGCCACTCAAACCTCCTTGTCGCCGAGACTGGTCCAGCAGAAGTCCAAGGCTTTATCGATTGGCAACATACCGTGATAGCGCCATATTGCATGCAAGCCACATTCACTTCCATATTCACATACGACGGTGGCCTGATCGACATCCCAAATGGCCGAGTTGTACCTCAGCTACCCAGTCGCGTATCGACACTCAGTGCAGAGCAGCAAGACATATGTCGCTTGCATCTGAAATTCGCGATGAGGCACAAAGCGTATGAGCAGAAAATCGTGGAGGAGAGCAAGAGGCGACAGGTGGTGTGTTCAATGCCTTTTGCCCATTTGCTTGCCTTCTTGCCGTATCCCGTGCTCAGATCTTGAAGTGATGGTCTGATACCACTACGATAAGCGCTCTTGGATCTCCGCAACGGCCGGGACATCATTACACATGAGCAAACTCCGTGTCCGATATTTTTCACAGATGAGGAGTGGAATCACAAACAGGAGTTCGAGCTATATACGAAATATCAGCGAGCTATTGCTTCTTTGGACGAAGATCTTGATTGTGGAGGAGACGGGTGGGTGTCAGAATATCAATTTTCAACGGCAATGAAAATGTTGAAGCAGCGGAAGGCCAGTTGGGATGACGTAAATGGTGGTCCATTTCCTTACAAAGATGGATCATTCTCCTTCTTTCCGTCTTAAAAGCCCTCGTAATGTGCTCACATTAACTGGGACGTAATCCGCAACATTTTGACGCCACTTTTGTAGTTTCGTGGAGGTGACCTCTTTCCTAATGCAATACATAGCTTTTAATCGAGGCTAAGCAAGCGCTAAATCTCGACCAAACACTGAACAAGCAAATTGAATGGCATCAAGTGCCCTAGGAGTATATAACCTGATGGAATTTCATATTGGCCCCCCAAATATCCCTCACCCCAACTCATAACGAACGATGTCTCTTCAACCGATCTCTTCCACATGCTCCAATGAAGCCCAAACCCAGACCATTCCGGGCACGCAGACCTCTCTCTCCTTCCCCACAACCGCCTCACCCGAGCCCACTCCCACTCATTTGACGTCCGCCCGTCTCAGCATTGACACCACCGTCACCTGCATCGGAGCAACACCTCTTGCCAGTCCGACCAAAGCAAGCATAGCCACACATGGCAGCCGACACGATGTCCGTCTACCCAAGACATCTTTCCCTCCACCGTACACGAGCGCACAGTTCTACGACAAGGAACTGCCTGCATATGACGAAACGCCTGACATAGACCCCACATCACTGGCGGAAAACGTTTTCAAAATCGGGTTCTGTACGTCTTCTTCTGTAAAATCCGAATTTGACCTTGACCTTCCTTCCTCCCACAGTATTTCCGCCCTTCTGGATTCTGGGCATAATAATTCTCCTCACCCCACTTTCCGTTCCCTCCGATTTCAACGCGCACGAATCTCAAGATAAGCGCCAGGAACTACTGGCCGTGATGCGAGAGGTGGAGGTGAAGTGGGCGAAGAGGTGTGCGTGGGCGTTTGCCGTGTTTGTAGTGCTGGTGTGTGTGATCGTTGGGACTGCTGTTGGGGTGAAAAATGGGGCTGGCAAGTGAGGGCGACGGATAACTATGGTGACGAGATCAATTCCGAATACTAATTGGAGCATCGTGGTCTTTATTCTTTCATTCAGCCATTTCAGATTTGTATTGCATTGCATGGTTTTGGAGTCGACGGCAGGCACCGATTGTATCTGTAGCAGTTGTATGTATAACACAAGTGTATCTTATTAACATCAGATTTCTTAGATTGGGATTTTGTCTTGATGATAGGTCCGTGACACCTTGTGACAAGACGCGTCATATTGACGCGTCTTGGAACAAGGTCAACTTGGAAGAACAACGATACCCTTATCCAGCAGAGTCCTCGACAAAGGTAAACCCCGTTCAGACCACAAGGAACAAATACAAATTCGTGATCCAAACGATCGTATATATTAGGTTGTAGGCATGGAAACTGCATTAAATGCACAAGTTTTATCCTAATAAAATAGGTAATGATTGGAACCTCTAAGATTCTTCGTCCCAATGAACCATCTCAGGATGATGTGTCACGTTGCCATATGCACCTGGCGAAGGCATTGGCATCCCACGCTTAATTCAATAAGAGAGCACTCACCACCACCATAATTCAAATATCCCTCAACCTGCGGTTTGGGAAGCTTAAGGATATCAGCTGTGTCTCCAAACACCCACACAGTCTGCATGCCCATAATCATGTGCTACAAATAATCGCAATAATGTATCAGATATCTGCCCAAATTTCGTCCGCAGCGCAAGCTACTTGGTGCGGCATTTATTTCTTCACTGACCTGCAACGTATGGCAGTGAATCATCCACACGCCTGGCTCCGTGATGCGCAACCTCCACGCACGCCACCCGCCGTCCGCTCCAGGGTTCGTTTTCGTTTCATAGCGATATAACACCGTAGTATCCCTTTTAACTGGATGGGTCCCTCGCAGCCTTTCCTCATTAGCATAAGCATCGTAAGTTCCGTTCCCAGCGCCAACATCATAAACGTGTGCACCATGCGCATGAAAGGAATGGACGTCCAGCCCACCACTGGTGGCCCCGGTGTTCTGAATGACAATCTCCAGCACCTCTCCAACTTTCGCAGGGAAGGCACGCGTGCGATCGTCCATCCCGCCATTGGCGACCGCACTTGTATAATTAGGGATTCCAGATTCGTCGTGCTCGTAGAGATTCACGAGGTAGGGTTTACTAGGAAAGGTCCACAACCAAGGTAAGCCGTTCTCAGTCCAGGTAATGGTACCGTTCACGATCATCTGCACAGTTATTGTGACACGACGAGTTACCTCATTGAGACTCGGGAAGTCGTTGGGCGCAAGCGGTCGTAGTTCGTAATCCAACCATCCCAGTGTTGTGTTAGGCAGTGTGAGCGGTGGAGTAGTCGGAACTTGAATGTCACATTCGTCGGAGTAGACCAATAGCGCATATCCTCGATAGAGAGTGGGCCGTTCACGCGTTTCGGTTTGTATCCAGAACCGGCGCTGGCCCTGCAGCTCATCGCATGTCTTTGTGGTCAAAAGCGCACTATAGCGCTGACCTGGGCCTACTTGCATAAAGCTAGTATTTACGGACTTCGTATATCCGCCATCCGCTTCAATAACACTAAGGTTATGCCCCTCAAATGCGAGCGATACGAACGAGAGAGCAGTGGCCCCAATGAAGCGGAAACGATACTTTTTCCCAGGCTGTACGGCAATCGTTGCCAGTGGGCATGAGCTGATATCACTCTGCGCCAGAGTGTTGGATACCCCCATTCCATTGATGAGTACAGCGTTTGTCTCTCCGCTCCACACAAATGGATTGGCAGCCAATCCCTCGGAAATTTCGGTATCCGTCTCGTTGAAAAAGTCCGACAGGTATACCGTACGCTCTCCGTCATAATCGTACGGCGGCCTGGTGCGCTCTTCGATAATAAGAGGACCAGAGCAGCTGACCCCTTGAAAACCAACATGAGAGTGATAAAAATATGTTCCTGCTTGGTCTGACTCAAAATGCAACTCGTAATCGAAGTAATGAGCGGGCGGAATAGGCCACTGTGGCAAGAGAGAGAAAGAGAGAATATTTTAAGTCACATCAAATCACGGGAAACGGGTTTATGCTTGCCTGTGAAGCCTGGGGCGTTCCATCGGAAAATGGGTAAGCTGCCATACTTAAGCCGTGCCAGTGCTTATGTCCGTGATGAGTAGACCTCGAAGCAAAACTACGGATAAAATGCTTACCATAGTCAAATTCTTGTCACTCATATCGTTGTATACCCGGATCCATCTGGTCTGACCTTCCTGGAATCGAAGTTCTGGGCCAGGAAAAGTCCCTATACATCATGTCAGAACCTATGCATACCCGAACACTCGCACGACCATCTCACCATTGACTAGCACGGAATACCTGCTTAAACACCCTTGCGTAATATTTTGTGCTGTAACCCGCAGGATCTGGTCAGGCACAAATGACCTATCATGAACGTGCAACTTTGCAGCTCCAAGTGTCGACAACCTGGTCAGTATGGCTAGGGGTCCGAAAAACATTAGGAGTCCAGAAGAACCATTGTTGATGCCATGCTGTAAAGAACCTGTCTCGCAAAGTTGCACTAGTACAAAAGCGGTTTGGGCTAATCAAATTCAAGCCCCAGGCGCTAACACGTGACCCCACCTCGCGACCTAGGGTCTGATGAGCTGATGAGCTGCTGAACTTCTGATGCGACATGCTCTTCTTGGCATGGAGCTGGATAAAATATTATTGATTTAGGGTCACCTGTGACATCACATCGTCCTGACAAGGCGAACTTCTAGCAGAAACTGAGACGTACCTTTGTACACCGTTTGTCGATCTGCTACGGTGAGTAAAGTGAATTTAGCACGCTGCGCATATCCCGATAGACGCCATTTGGTACTGATGAGCAAATGTCCGCGGAAAGCTCAAAGCAGACACGGATGCGTCAAGATCAAAGTTAGTTCGGCCCGTATGATAGATGAACGAACCCATGGCAGATACTGCCAAGCAAACACAATTCATCTCAAATCAACAATCGGGCCCATTGGTCAAAATAGTCAACGATGTGTGTCCGTGACCAGGGTTACGTGCACCGAATAGTCGAAAATGTGTCGATACAAAGTGGCCGCTGAGAGCTTTTAGAAAAGAAAGCGAACCTTTAAGAATCCACTCATCACCACTGATTAAGCAACAGCGACCACGTCGATTTTCAAACAGGCAAAATTTCAAACAGAAAAGACTCGAGGCCTACCGGTGCTGGCTGAGAACCAGTAAATCTGGTGGCAACTTACAGGAGGCTCGATCCATCCCGTCTAGGTTGACGTTCAGTCAATAACGATGGGTCTCATGTGTGTAGGATAAGCGAACCAGGCAGTGTCGGATACAGAGCGGAAGGAGCACACCTCCAAACGGATAACAAGAAATGTCAAATGCTTAATAAAAAGAGACTGGACTCGGAACTGACTTGGGAATTTTCGGTGAGAAAGCCTTTTGTTGTCACGATAATTCGGTCGGCCTCGCACACGACGAATGGGGCACTGACAAAAGCAGGCTGTCATGGTGGTAATAACATTGCAAGCAATTATGATTGCTAGATAATGGGGGGGAAATAACAGAATTTAATACCTTGAATATGACACTTGCTAACAGTGGCCCAGTGGCCCAGTAGGAGATGATGGACGACCGATAGATGCTGCGGGAGCAGTGTCAACTTGCATAACGTGATTTTGTCTCGTCGCAAATGAAGGAGGTCGGGATGACTACCTGCGTACTTCTACCTCGCTTGCAGCCGTGGCGACCGGATAAATAACTTTATGGAACCATACATATTCTCCTGGTAGATGTCGTTTGGTGGTACCATGGTACGCCAGAAGCCCGCGGGATGGGTTCCCTCAAGGTGCACAACGTAAAGTCTTCTGTCGTCCGTGTAAATCGGCAATTTGGAAATACAAAGAAATGTGATTGAAAAGAGGCCAATTGTCGGTTCTCTCCGAACGACAGCATAATAAAGAGAGAGGCGCTCGTAGGTCGATTCTGACCTAGACTCAAGAGAGACTTGATTTATGACATCGCACATGTTAGCCCACCATCCGAATATTTACCGCCATAGGGCTATTATGAGTTTGGACACTCTCGTATGGCTTACCTTTCATTGTTGGTGCTAAATTCCTACCGAAATTTCGGGACGAAATCCACGTGGCTCCACGTAACCGTGGCTTTGAGTATTCTAGGCCATGACAATAAGAAAGGCCACGATAACGAGAACACAAACTGTGGAGGAATGATGGCGCATCGGAACAATCGGTTTCATGTCGCCACGAGGGCGATCGCAAGAGGCGAAAGAATCCAAAGGTGAGGCAGATCAACTGACGATCGCTAACGATCGCAAGAATGCCAGATCCGATGACACAATAGACACCGCAGATCGTCCAAATGCGGGAATAGATGTTTCTTCACACTCCGTAAGGTTTTGATGGTTCGATCCTTACAGCAATGCGAGTTTCACACACTCACTCTCTTTGGGATGGTCCGAGTGGACTGACGACTTCTTTTCTCTCCCGAAGGTTTTCTCGACAGTTCATCCGGTCAATGATACCCAGACCACATTGGCGTCCTTCACCAGTGGCGCTACTGTTCAGCTCACCCACACCTCCTTGAAGTACTAGACGCCTCCGGTACACTTTAGAACGAGGGGCTGTCAATGGTATCGTCCGATGACAAGGCAACTCAAAAGCAGTTGTTCGTGTTTTAGTCTTTCTTTCGAAAGCATCAAAAGTTCATTGTACTTTTTGATTACAGAACTATCAACTACTATGTATCTCTCGTTTCATTTGGTAAGTGTGTGCATCTTGTATACGATGTGCTATCTAAGCTCCGAATATCAGTTATACTATATTACGACCACGCCTTGACTCTGCCTATGGAAATTCAACGATTCTGGATCCGAGGTTTCACATGGGCGACGCTGTTCTTCTTTATAAACCGTTATCTAGCTTTCCTTGGCCATATTCCCGTCATAATGGAAGTTTTTTGGAGTCCGTCGGATCTGTCGTATAAATTCACTGTGAGTATTCATTCTTTGGTCGAAAAAATTCGTACCATTAAACAGATTTCTGGCAGACGTCAGTCAAATTTCCCACTCGCCAACTGAAAGTTCTACATTAACACTTAAATACAGCTGTCGTCTTCTTCAATCTTACCATCAATACCTTGTAGTGGCTATTCAGCTTCTTGTTGGAGGTCAGTTTCTACGAATCTTGCCTACTATTTTTTTGACTAATTTTAGTCGCAGTTCTCTTGATTATGCGTGTTTACGCGATGTATGACCGCAAAAAATGGGTTATTTGGCTATTCGTCATCATTGCATCAGCTGATATTGGAGTCGGATGTGTGAGTGTGCCCACGTAGCCTTGCATCCGCCAAATAATCTGGTCAATTATCAGTGGGGTATCATATCTAACGAACCTACCGCCGTATCTCCATTCGCGCGCGCTGCCCAAGGATGTAGCGAGCCTTTAGGTAGCGAACAGTGAGTCATTTCACGCATTCCAGAAGGATCACAATCTTATTTGTTATGTCAGAGGCATCCGTAAGTTGTTGGATATGTGTTCTAGCTGCAATCTTACCTTGAATATCCGGGCTGTCTAGACCTGGCTATCGCGTGGAGTGGCCAACTTTTCTTCGATGCCATTTGTTTCCTTCTCACCTTACGGAAATCCTTTTCTATTGGTCGAATGGGTCAGAGGACGCTAATAGATACTCTGCTTCGGGATGGTAAGTACGGAACTTTCGTTGCAACGCGTCTAATTCATAGCTGGTTGGTGGATAGGTGCCGTATATTTTGCGTAAGAATATCCTTGTGACTTCGATGATTCAATGCTCAAAGGACTATGGCAGTATTATGACAGCCGCAAACTTGGGCAATATATTGACCTTCCTCGTACGTTCGCCGATAGTTCCGTTAATACCTTTTTCTGAGCTCTATTTATTGATGGGTTGCAGTTGGCTGCTCCTTTATCAAAGGGTGTGGCATCGACCTTCGTGAATATGTATACCGCACCATCTCTTGCTCAGACTAGATCCACTGATCCTTGGTCACGTAGAATATCGGTCACAATGATGTCTCGACTGATGCTGAACCTCCGTGATCCCAAAATTCTAATTTTAACATCAAGGCGAACAACGGAAGCGAGCACTGCAGTTCCCAACCATATGGTGACTACCTACCTGGATCCCATGGATCCCAATCTGTTGCCGACGACCGAAGAGCGGGAAGAGGAAGTGACGAGCCCAATTGGTAAGTCGGTACATTGCTTTATGATCTCGTACTGAATTGCTACAGAAGATATCGAGATGGTGCCACGAGCTCAGAGTTCGGAGAAACAAGTTTAACAACCGCGCTCGCATCATTAGATGACTCCGATAATAATATAGCGGCAAACTCGATCCTATGACTACATAATTTCTGTTAGAACTTCCGGTGCAGCGGTGCATTTGACTTTTGTTTTATTGAAACAAATATAGCTGCAGAACCAGGTGAAGATGCAGTATTATCGCGTTGAATTAAACGAAGACCGAAATATTATCGGTGAAGCTCGAAATGTCCTGGAGTACTTTATATGAGCTCATTTTCCCATAGGCCTGTCCGACCGGGCTGTGAACATCTTCCTTTTTCACATGCACCACTACTCGGATCGGACAACCTGATTTGCAGATCAGGGCCTGAAGTTGATTGTTGCATGATCATCAAAATCAAACTTAAATATAAACACGGCGTCCACTCGAGAAATGTTTCGACTTCATCGCGTGATTAGTTGCCCTACGCCAACGATCATTAGGTAAGTCGTATCGCGAACGTTTGTCTCCAAACTTGGGCTGCACATGTCCCGAAACGGAAACGCCGGTACCACCGAATACTAACCTCGAATAACTTAGATGCTTCCCGGGCCTCCAAGTATTATTATTAGTGTCCATCAATTAATTGTTGTTGCAAGGTGAAACAGCGGTCGTTGCGACTACAACACTCCATATACGTCATACAGGCATATCGTGATCATGTATATAAGGGCAGCAGCTTTCTCTGTATTATTAGCCAGGCGCTTTCTTAACGTCCATATCCATATTCGTCACTAGGTCCTGGAGAGTGAGCCTCGCTATCATCCATGATACTGTCGTCATCGCTAACAAGTGGTTCATCTCACAGTCTATTTTATTATTACTCCCTATATTCCCAACTTCCGATATTATTATATTCTCTTCTAGAATGTACGCTTCAGTGATCATCATGTACATCGCTGTGGGTCTGGCAGTGCCCACGTTCTCGGCACCGATAAGGTGAGAAGTTCGAAGTCTCTTATCTGTCGAAAGCTAATCCTTCCTCTCTGATACAGCACTTCATCTGCTGTTAGAAACGTTGTCCCTGAGAGCCAAGGGTCCGGTGACCTGGGTGCAAGGGAGTGAGTTAATTTCGCGGTCTAAACAAATTAGCTTTTCAACGCTGATGCACTACAGGCCCTCCCCGTTTACCTTGCCGACCTCCTTTAGCGATTTCGAGAATGACTTGGACAAGATTCCGGGTGTATCGAGTGTATTGGGTGGTCCGGCTGCATCACCTGCTGCTGGGTCCAGTGACCTGGGTGCAAGAGAGTGAGTTAATCTTGCGGTCTAAACAAATTAGCTTTTCAACGCTGATGCACTACAGGCCCTCCCCGTTTACTTTGCCGACCTCCTTTAGCGATTTCGAGGATGACTTGGACAAGATTCCGGGTGTATCGGGTATATTGGGTGGTACGGCTGCACCACCTGCTGAGTCGCCTGCAGCAACGCAGCCAAAATGCACTGGAGTCTGCGCCTGAGGGTTCTGCTGCAATAGAAGTACTAGTTGGGTCGCATAGTCAGTGTCATGTCTTCTGTTGTCAGCTACGTAGGACGACGGGAATGACGATTTAGAACGCCTCATGTTGCAAAACAACCCATTTCTAGCACTTGTGAGATGTATTTCAGATTCACATAGGAGTATCCGGCAGCATACTACAATCTGGAGGGCAGCCGGAGGTCCTAATGCAGAGTTAAGCCATAAGGGAAGAGGCGGTATATGGCATCGGTGTTATAACGTCGACTCGAAGAAATCAGGAGTCAGACGAGACAGATATTTTAAAACGAGGGCAAGCCAAATTAGTGGTTGTTTGTATCGACGAGTGCTTGCGTGCGGGAGTGCATAGAAATTACTTGGAGTTAAGTGTAATGGAGTCAGGGCAGACGAAAAGGGAGCGGTGGGGCCACAAAGTAAGTACTCACAGATGAATTAAAAAAAGGTAAACGGTAGTCTTTCATTGCGTACCTTGTCCTCTCGAAGGAGAAGCAAACGCTTGGCACTTGGGCCTGAGCGCTCCATAACGCAAACATCTGTGGTAGTAATAACGGGCTGCCTACACATTTCAAACCCTGCCATTTCTCTCATAAGTACATTACACGACGATCTCCATCCAATGAAGGTCTTGAGTCGTAGAATATCTTGATAACAGCAGCGAAATCGTTGACAAAGACTCGAGGGACATGGCATCCTCCATGTAGGAAATAAGTCAATATCAGCTCTGTGATATCATTGATATTCGACAGCAGATTTTCCAAATCATCGAACACCATATGTAATCATCGTGCCATACGAGAAGTTTCAAAGTGTGTTTACGTGTATGACTGAGTCGATTTTGACTTTGCAGGCGAGAAGTCCGCCCATGCGTAGGGGCAAACAAGTGAGGAACAGGCTGGGCCGTATGAGTTGTCAACATATGCATGTTGACTAGTCTCCCGTAGGCAGCCGTAATAGCGGAGAAGATAGTCGTTCTCACTACACGTTGACGCTGCGCGGCGAGCCTCGACGCTTCTAATTACATAATTACCTTATTCGTCACATGAGAATTCTCGATTGCCAAGGCCATGTTACTAATGGACAAAGACAAATTGCAATTTGATACTACATATAAGTACAGCGAGAAAACGAAGTAGGTATTGGGGGTGGCTCAATGGTACTACATAGGAATACAGCAGGGTTGTTACAATTATAAGTATGCAATAATATGTAGGTTTTGAAAGTTTGGCGAGTAGGGGATATACTCGTCGACTTGGAGATCGGTCAAATGTGTATGTGCGGAATGGTGAATTGGCATCTATAACCAGGCGCAGTAGATGGGTATGGCGGAGAGGGGCGGTTATCCATATCCACCCCTCCTATATCTATCTCGACAAAGCCAGAACACCTAGCTTGTTGGCGACTGCGACTCCTTGTCGTAGTCAAGAGTGTCTCCAACGTCCCCAATGCTGAGATCCGTCGACAAAGAGCCGAAAGAGTCGCGCTTAGTAACGGCCGCTCGGCTAATGAATATGGGCATGCTACCGGGGCCGCTCATTGAACGATTCGGAGCCGACATGGAGCCTGAAGTGGCGAATGTAGTGTATCCGACTTTCTTGGCTATCGAGTTGATTGCGATGCGGTAGTTCTTGCGAGCCTCCCCTGCGAAACCGAATAAACCGAAGAATATGAAGGCGCAAACGACAGTTGCCCAACGGGTTAATTCGATAGAAACGACAGTGATGTGATCCTGCTTCCACACGAAGGAGGGGAATTGACCGATGCCTGAAAACCTTGCGTGGACGTTATCCCAACTTTTGTAGGGATGGATAGAAAATACAGCAATGTTGAGATAGAGACAAGCATAGACACTCCAAGGAATGCCGAGCAACAACTCGCTGCTAGCGAGAGCCATCAGGCGGAAATGATGACTGGCGTTAAAACCTTCGGGAAATAGCTGGCCAAAGTCAAGTCGTCTTTTTATCACGGAATAGATGGTCATAGCTATGAAAGAATTGAGTATCTAATGGGTTAAAACAATAAATATAGGACACTTACAGCAATAAGCTGCAGAGATTAATCCAATGACCACTGGCCAACAGAACACCAGAGGAAAAGAAGCAGGTGTGTTGTAAGTCATCGGATAACAGCCAATTTCCTCATAGATGTTGAAACGATGGCCTTGCACGATGTACTCTGTGCGAGAACGGGGTGAATCTCCATGCATGGTCGATATCATGAATGAACATACGGAGAACCATCTGCAATACGGGGATTCCAATCCCCATCGCTAGATCAACGTAGACTTCTCGCCTTTTTTCGGCCTGGGGCTTGGTCACAGAAAGCTGAGTGGCGATGAAGTAAAGCCGGCGATTGATACATAGAGATGCAGTCGGTATCGCAACCGACAAGCCAGTCATGAAGCGCGAAGCTAGAATTAGAAGATGTCAGAGTTGAATTGATTATATCTGTGTAAGTAACTTACAGATATCGCACCAAACCGGTGCTCGGTTGACGACATCTTTGTTCCAGACAATAGAGTTGACGAGGCCGTTTAAACAGCCAAGGCCTGTCCATGCCATGTAAAGACAAGTGCCTGTGTTCCGTGCTGCGATAGCAGTCAGATAAGTTGCGATCTTCAAACACCACAAAAAGCGTACCTTTGTAGTGCCAATAAAAAGGGACGAAGGACAGAATGAAACCAATACAAGCGAAGGTGGAGAAAACATAGTTGGGAGGCTCCATCTCCGAGTCCTTGGGGCGACAACGCAACAGGGATGCGTAGAATGCAACGAATTTCCAGTCATCTTATACGATGATATGATCGCGTTTTCAAAGTACAAGCTAAAGGCCC
The DNA here is from genome assembly GCA_000827315.1 of Piloderma croceum F 1598. Taxonomy (NCBI): domain Eukaryota; kingdom Fungi; phylum Basidiomycota; class Agaricomycetes; order Atheliales; family Atheliaceae; genus Piloderma; species Piloderma croceum. The sequence goes on along the minus strand of KN833066.1, from coordinate 61,260 downwards.
AAATTGTGCAGATGTTGCCAGAAAGGGCGGTGAGCTTGAATGCTCACCGGGATGCTGTGCAAGAGAGTTGCCTTTGTTGATAGTGATGCACATTGTCAGTCATAGACGCGGACCAAACGCGGACAAGGGCATTTCCATATATGTGGCAACAGAGATAACGTTTGCATCCACTCGTGACATATGAATTGAAAGCTGCTTAAGATTCTTGCGCGCTTCGGATCGTACGTCTTATCTTAAGCAGATCTTGGTTGAAGATGTCGACTCGTCACATCAGTTGGATAAAGAACAATTGTGGCGTGGGCACAAACGCGTCACTAATTGAATGATGAATCAACTTCGCGTCTCCCAAACAACCGTGACTGAAATGCAAAACTCAAGTCCAAGTCCAGCCAATCATCCATCAACACCGGGACATTCATGTAAACGCTATCCTTCCCTTTCAATACAAACACATCAGCCAATCCACTCCTCGCCGCTCGCAGAATCTCCCAAGTCGAGTCCCGTCATATCTGCCCAGCGCAGAAAATCAAGTTATAAAACAGGATTGCCCCTCATAAGTCCATTCAACGTAAAGACTGGTAGTCCGACTGGTACGGCTGAAGAACCGCAAAAGGCTTTCCTGAGAGAACGATTCAGGGCACGGTGTTTCGAGCGGGCGAAGAAAGACCGAGAGAGGGCGAGGAGACGCGTTAATAACAGTAGAAGTAGCGATGGAAGTGCCAGCGGGGGCAGTAGTGATGGTGACGCTGAAATGAATTCGGAAGAGGAAGAGGTCGATGAAGATACAATGATGCAAGATGAGGTTCGTGTCTCCCCCTATTCTGACCAAACCTTATTTTGACGCGTCATTTATATGATTTATGTTCCAATAACTATGCTGGCAGCTCTTTCGCAGAATAATGGAAAACACCTCCCGTAAATATAAGCATTCCTATCGTCTCTCGTACGCGTACGAAGTCGGGAGCTCCGTAGATCCAGATATGGAAGATGTAGGACAGTGGGAGGCTGAGTTACAAGGTATACTTCATTCTCGCTCGCTTTCATTTCTTAACGAAGCAACGATGATCCGATCCTCGGTACAGAAAAACCCCACGACGCGAATGTGGCACCGCAGAATTTCGAAGACGAAGAGCTCCAAGCGTATGCTGAGGAGTACACCGCGCTGGTCGACTTTGAGGATTTGGATGACTTGGACTGGGGTTTAAGTGATCTTGAGGATATCGATCCCCATCCACAGAAGAGCATAACGGCCGTTCCATCAGGTGCTGCAGTCCCCGATAATGATGTGGACATGGCATAATCCCACATCTGATACCAGTCCTCGTAATCGTTTGCCATATTGCTCACACCCGGTTCTTACACATCTATACCAAATAGAACAATTCAACAATTGTCGTTATATACACAAGATATACTCGGACCGCCTCTGTGACATCATATATACTACCAATCTCCAATCCTCGGGGATTATTCATGACAGCCGCATTCGAGTGCCAAATCGATCTTCACACTTACAATCGGTTTGCAATCGATCGTCCTTACAGTTATAGCAAATACATAAGAAAAAAGGCATGGACCTGCTCCTTTCGAAATACAATTAACAGACAAAACAGTCATCGCTCTCGAACTACCTAGTTCTTACTACTCATGTTTACTCACAGTGCCGACTCTACGGAACTCAATATATCACTGTGTTGTCACTGACGCGATAGTCGTACCCATCTTCCCTGGCGCCACAGATGTCGTACCCGTCGTCCCTAGGGCGCCAGACGTAGTACCCGTGGTCTCTGGTGCCACAGATGTCGTACCTGTCGTCCCTGGAGCAACGGGCGTAGTACCTGTCACTCCTGGAGCAACAGATGTCGTACCCGTCGTCCCTGGAGCGACGGACGTCGTACCCGTCGGCTGAGCATCGACGCTAATCGTGAGCGTAGGGATACCATCCAACACCTTGCCAGGAGGTAACAATGGAAACGCCACCTCGGCCCGCACGTGATGTGCGCCACCGTTTCTAGTTGTCGGTCCATAATATTTCATCCATGATGGTCGCAAGCTGCGAGGAGTGAGTCTATGCTGTTCATTGGCCACAAGTGGAGAAGATGGCGTTGGGTTAGGCAACAAGGAACGCAAGAAAAGTACTAACTCGACCGCTGACAAACTTCAAACTAACCGAATTTACTAACAGCTTGAGTTAAGTAACTATAGTCAGGGCTCTGCTGGATACAGAGTCCACCCTTTCCGCGGCGCAGAAACTCGCACAATGCGCTATGATATGATATGCCCTGCTCTTTGTTGAACTAGGATTTTGCCAGTGGAGAGATGACTTGGATGAGAAAGACATTTTCCTCACGACAAACGATTTCTGTTGCAGATCTGAAACAGACGGAGATGTCTCAAAATCTAGACCTATCGATAAGGTCAATGTTTCTGGCGGACTTCATTGCAGGAGAGTATATTCTCTCAGGAAATCGAACGCTCTAGGATGGTCCATGGCAGCCGCATTCAAGCAGCCCATTGAATGGGTATTCCCATCCAGTTTCCTTACAGTTAAGCAAATAGAACGGCGCAGTCCCGCTCCTTCAAAATATAGTCGACAGACAAAACAGTCATCGCTCCCGAACTACCTGGTCCTTGCTACTTGCTACCTACGTCCACTCAAGCTGCCAACTCCACGGAACTCAAAATACCCTCCTCCTTTGGGCTCGCCGCCAAAGCCACTATATGACGAACCTAGGCCGAATCTGTTGGCGCAGCAGTGGTGTCGGTTACCGTTGGCTGAACGGGCGTGGTATTTGTTGCGGTTGGCTGAGCAGGCGTGGTGTCTGTTACTGTTGGCTGAACGGGCGTGGTATCGGTTGCGGTTGGCTGAACAGGCGTGGTGTCCGTTACTGTTGGCTGAACGGGCGTGGTATCGGTTGCGGTTGGCTGAACAGGCGTGGTGTCCGTTACTGTTGGCTGAACGGGCGTGGTATCGGTTGCGGTTGGCTGAACAGGCGTGGAGTCCGTTACTGTTGGCTGAACGGGCGTGGTATCGGTTGCGGTTGGCTGAACAGGCGTGGTGTCTGTTACTGTTGGCTGAACGGGCGTGGTATCGGTTGCGGTTGGCTGAACAGGCGTGGAGTCCGTTACCGTTGGCTGAACGGGCGTGGAGTCGGTTGCCGTTGGTGTAACATCCAACACCTGAGGTCCCCTACTAAGCAGTGACAAATATGTCCATCATTAGTAAATCTATTCGAGGAAGGTAGTGGTGGACTTACAGTGCGAGGCCGGGCCCAGGCCCAAGGGGATCGAAGGGTGCTGCAAGACTAGGCAACACCGTGGCAGAGATAGCAATGGCAATGATCTGGAATGAAGAGCGCATTTTTGTTCGTCACGGAAAGACGGTTATTGTCAGGTTATTCAAAAGGAGCGGCCAGCCGGTGAAAATATAAATCAATGAAAGCACAGACTAGATAGAAGGTCAGAATTGATTGAGAACGATGATATCAGATTTCACGTACTCTCTAGGAACTGTGTTGAATAATTGAGGTAGGGGGATGCAATCCAGGCGTCCTGTTGGGATACCACCGATACTCCTTGACGAAGGTATTTTGTACTCCCAGTTCCCTGAAGATTGCCATGGATATCAATGTAGTGACTGGCAGTCAAAACGAGTTCAAGTTCCCACATTACATCCGTTGAAAGACGACAAGTTCAACGGATCCCATCAAGGTTAGATATATTGAGTGCCGGCCTTGAGCTGTCTGTCGGAACAGCATCGAATGAGTGCATCTACAGAATATGAGCTGGGTCGCGCTCAGTTTTATGTCAATTATACCTGCTGGTATGATACAAGTCCACCATCCGCAAAGTTATGTTAATGAGTGGCAAACGAGTTCACCCACAGCACGTGATGTGCGCCACCGTCGACACGATAAGTCCATCATCCCCATGATGGTCGCAAACTGCAAGGAGTAAGCCTATACTGATCATTGGCCACAATCAGAGAAGATGGCGTTGGGATAGGCAACAAGGAACACAGGCAAACTTGAAGCTTCATTTCGACCACTGACAAAGTCACATTGTGTTGCTATAGTCGGGGCCTCGCTGGCTGCAGCGTTCACCAGTTCCGCAGTGCAGAAACCGTGCACAATACGCTATGATACGTTATGCACCGCTCTCTGTGGAACTAGTATCTGTGTCGGTGGTGTGATGAATTGGATGAATAAGACCGATTCTTCACGACGACATATCCGGTTATTGACTTCGAGAGCACATAGAGATGATATCTCAAACTCTGGACGAACCAAAGACGATAAATGTTCTGGCAGGCGAGTATATCCAGGTTTTCTGTGAGGTTATCCGATTTTTAAATTCCGAAAAGGCGCTTCCATATGGATACAACCTATCCAATGAAGTGGTGATCTTTCACGAAAGCATCCCAGATATATTGTCCGCATTGGCTCTATCAAAACCACTAGAATTGAGTTTTGTACCAACGACATCCTGAAAATACTGACCGGTCGATGGCATCTATTCCCTCAACACCGCTCATCGCAAGTTTACATACCGGGATACCAGTGCATTCAGTCGGGGCTATTATTGGTACCATACATACCACCTTTCGGTTGCGGAGTGTCCCGAGTGTCCCCAACTTACGAGATCGCATATTCGAACACGCAGTGCTTCCGAGGGCAAATGGCCTGATGTCCGGTTGCGAAGGTGTCTCGCCGGCGGCCGCTACAACAACTACAGTTGCATGTCGGTGTCACCAGTCACGACCAGTTTATGTAAATCGGTGACATTTATCGACATTCGATATCGTTAGTGCCTCGTAGTGCTTGCACGAATGAAATTCGTGGGTTTCCGGGGCCAAATAAAATTTTGATAATTCAGGCGCCGACCAAATAACGAAGTACCAAATAGAGACTAGCGTTCTAGTACGGATCCTTGTTCGTGCCTCTTTTCCAGGTTCCTAGCTTCTTGGGTTTCACACAGGGTTTAGTCCTACTGCCGTTCTTTGTTTCCCTTGTCTTCCTTCGCGCCAGCATAGACCTCTCCGCTCAAAAAAATGGTGCACTTTCGCCTTGCATTCGCCGTAACTGCCGCTGCTTTGCTAAGGGCTGTTACCGCCGACTCGTCGGGGTTATCGATTATCGTACCTGGAGGACCAGAGTTGTGGTGGGGTGAGTTGCATGTCTATCAAAGACCAAATTTCAAGGATTGACGGCTGGCTGTTTTCCCCGCTATGTTCGACCTGTGCATTCGTACAGTTGGCGATGCCGAAAACAACATCGTGTGGACGTGCCAGACTTCTCCTTTCATGAATTTCACTGTCCTGTACGTCCTCTTTACGCGCTGTTTACTGCTATTTCTCAAGCCTAGCCCACGCTACAGCGTCGCAAACCAGAACCCAAAGATCCTCGCTGCCGCCATCGCCGTTATAGCTATCGAGAACAACTATGATTGCTCAAAGACGATCATCCCAGATCAGTCTAACCTGACTGCGGCTACTGGATACATAGTTCAATTCGCTAACATATTGAACGAGACTGATGTACGTCCTTGATCCTCGTCTTATCTATTTTCGTTGTTTGCCTTAACGCTATTATGTGTGCTTAAGGTCTACGCCCAATCGCAACCATTTGAGATAAAGGCTCCTGGTTCTACGTACCCAGCTTCGTCTGCGACACCCTCCGCAAGCGGCACATCAACTGGCACCGCCTCCAGCCCACCCTCTGCCTCTAGTTCTACCAGCAAAGGAGCAGCAGCGTCCAACGCTAAGTTGTCTGCGGCTGGACTTGGGCTCGCAGCTATCGGTGCACTGTTGGGGCTCATGGGTTAGGCTATTACTATTTGCTTCAAATCCTGCAACGAATAAAGTCGAAGGATAATATAGGACATCGCTTTCGTGCATGTAACGCGGCCCTTTTACGGTACCTTCAACTTGCTGATTTATTGCTGTTCGTCCGTTAAAATGACACTCACAATATACCTCGTAGTGCTTTTATTACCAATCTATTTTCTCCTCGTTTCCCTGTTTGCAGGGTCAGTGTTCCACTAGGATATCGTTGATACCCGTTCGCATTCGTTACATCATCACACTCGTTAATGTTGAAAACAAAATTAACAAAATATTGGGTGCTTACATGTCAAATTGATATGACTACCTCTAGGTTACAGTACCATTCTCAAAGCTGGAAGAGTAGTAGATACATATCAGATTCTATCGTGACCTCATAGTACATCCTCCTGCCCAAGCGCATCACGATTCACCAACTCAATTTCCTGAACTCCTGCCTCTTGAACTATATACTTTGTCCTCGCATGGAGACTTTGCACCGGCGCCTTCACATCTAGCTCATACTCCGTGTCGTTACTGTGCATCTCAAAATCAAGGTCGAGCGGGCGGGAGGTGAATGCTACTCCGTCAGATGGGTATGGACTAGGTAAGGTGGAAAAGATGCCGGCGGAAGCTGTGGAGTGGAGGTTCAACATTAAGCGGGACATCATTGTTACACTAATGCTGCGAGCGGAGAGTTAGGGCCATAAAATGAGGGTTAGACTTGAGTCGCACCAGCTGGCAAATGATGATAGACAGCCTTTGAGGATGGGCTATAGAAATTGTTAATATTTAGTAATTTGATTGTGTAGAGATAGCATACGCTGGAAAGCTGTGGGCGGACGCTTAGCCAAAGACACGGACATGCGGAGCCACAGGACATACATATAATGTGAGTATATTTGCGAGGTTCGCTAAAACCATGACACTTCAACAAGGCGAGCCAAGGTTAACTTTATGTTTTCAGGTTGCTGTAAGCCACTCACGCATAATAAATAGCACCTATGGATTAGAGCAGCCCTAAATAAATTGTAAATCATGCAAGGGTTCATGATAGACCTACCATCTCGAAGCACAAGTGAAACAATATTGATTCGTTTCGGCAGTATGAAATCATGCCGAGGTCTCACTCTGTAGGTTTTGAGTAATGTGAGGATGAAAATCAAGGAGTCGAATCCGAGCAGAGCCTCCCAAGCAACAGCAAGATCTAGAAACTCATAAATCAATTTTGTTCGCAGTCTCTGATACAAGTGGGCAATACTCACGTATACCACTGCACAAGTATATGTAGGCTATAAGCAGACTGGAGGAAAATATCAATGAAGAAAGGAACGCACGTCTTGTTCGATAATTCCATATGGCAGCCTCCTACAACAATTGGAAAGGTTTGATCTTGTCCCACTAGCGACCACTACGGGATCATCAGATTGAAACATCGGAGTCGGAGACGACGGTTAAAATGAAGAACTCACAGATGCCACTCCCAAAAGGAGTGCTGCAATACCGATGATAAACAAGAGGATCCGAATGTTACGGCCGTATAATGCCCATGTGCGTATTGTGAGCAGCACTTGGTGCTTCGTTAGACGGCGAACAGTTTAATGCTGACATCGACTCACTGCAGACCAAGACTTGGTTGACTACTAAGAATAGCTGGTGAAAAAGACCGTAACTCTGGCAGCTGTGATGAATATGAGGTAAATGTGAAGGTCTGTATTCCATGAGCGCTGACATTCGAACCTCTGAATTCCAAAATGAGATGACTGAAGATTACAATAAAGTATGGGCACACACCGGTAGAGAGAGCTTTTTAAAGTTGAACACCGTTATAAATACGTTGCCAACGATGCTGAGGTATCGATTCAGGACGAAAAACACCGCAGACACTGACACAGGCCTCCTCCATATACTCGACATCTCGATGTCCAACGTTAATGCCCAGTCGTAGTATAAGATAGCTGCATCCTCAATCAGCGATAGATTATTGAGTTCAGTGTCATGTCGACTAACAGATGGCGAGGAAGTGCAAATACGCGAGTAGCAACCTGGCTAACAGAGTCAATACTTTCAACCAAAGATTGCGAAGCGCCTACACATCATCCATCTTTGCCACCTTGTGAAGAATGGAACCTCTGAAAGGTTGTCAGGACTGAGATTACGAGGACAAGGCAAGTTAGGCCATCATAAAAGAACGCAAGTTATAGTTTCCGTCATCGCAAGCCTGGGGCATTTATATGGCCGATTATTATGCGTCCTGTATATTACTCTGTACCTGTATTGCCACGGTTGCAGTGCCTAAACGGCGACGAGCGCTTGAATTCCGGCACCGCCGCAGATAACAGCGTCCCTGCCAAAAAAGGCCATCACCAGCACTCATGAGTACCAAATGCTTGAAGCTTAAATTCTATCAGTTAGGCCGTGAATGAAAAGTGCAGAGGTGGCCTTAGAAATGCTAGTGAAATGCCGAATTCTTGTTTGCTGGAACGTGCGCCAAGCCCGGTTAATATTAATAGACTCGCAGGGACGAAGGGGGACGATAGGAATACTAGGCTTGTGGAGGGAGACGGTTGGAGCCTTCTTAATTAAAACTGAGGTCGCCGGAAATTCTGTTAAAATAGTGTATTCCGGTAGGATCAGTCCACTGCGAGAGTTTGCACATTTGCGAAATGTATCTGCTGAATTGTAGAGTATTAGCGTTTGATATGATCTGCATTCGGGTCCTCCCGAGCGAAGCCCATTCTGGCCGATCTTTGCACCCGCCCAAAAGCAGACAAAATGACCGGAGGAAGATGGACCTTATTTTACGAGCCATCAGATATCGATGTCTTTTGGAATACACTGCGCGAAAGACCATCCTCTTGCAACATCCACCGTCTTCTCAAACGATAGCCCCCTCTACGAGGAAGCCAGACACACCAAGCATACCAGTAAGCCAGGCCAAACAGGGAAATAATATACGCGACGGCAACATGAGACTGCGCAGAACAGAAGCTGGCTCAATATTTGTAACAGAGGGGAAGAAGAAAGTAGCAGGTACGCACCCAATATGGCAAATGAGCATAGAGTCTGGTGCCTCGAGCCGGAGGAACCAAAGGTGCGACGACAAGAAAGAAATTGGAAAGCATGAAGAACACCACCGCCCATTTGGATGCACGGACGGGTGGGTTCCATTTCCAAATTCGGTATGCGGGAGTATACAATAAGATGAGCCCTACGGCAATAACAGCATTTATCACTGCCAAAGGATACGAGGAAACTGTTTCTTGCGTCAGGCAAAGAATGCAGGATGACAATGGCATATCTCTGACGGATGACTACGTACGATTGAGCATGAACAGGTATGCATCACCAGGCGGAGCGCAGATCATGACGATGGACGAAATCAACCATTGACAGGCCAGACCAGAGAAAGGTGCATTGAAAGGCATACTGCTGGCGAAAGTAGATGAATAGGGCAGTATTCCCTCACGGCCGAATTCTTGCACGACTAAAGACCTCCGTTAGTGGAACATCAGCCGCACGAGAATTTAGACTCACGCCGGCCTTGAGTAAACATGACTGCAAGTACATTACCAAGAGTCGATAATGCTATCACCACACTGAGAGCCTGGATCGTAATCAACATGTAGTAGGGACAGACAAATTTCAAGCAAATACCTTCTCTGTAGCGGGTCCAAAGAGATTTCTAAAGAACAGAGCTCTGCCGAACAGGATAAGCTATATATACTGAAATCGTGGCTAGAACTTACGCCGCAATCTGACCGCTGCCAAGGATATCTTCCTTCGACACTACAGAGAAGTACGCGATATTGACGAATGCGTACACAGCGGTGACAGACATCATGGCAGCTGGCGCTGCACGTTTAATAGTCCGCACAGGGTCGCGTACCTCGGATAATGCATAATTGGCATTTGAGTACCCGATGAAAGACCTGTGTATTCATAAGAACAGTCTGCTTCACACCTAGTGGGACCTGCACGCAGAGAAAGCGAGCGTACCATATTACGTTCGTCATACCGGTGACGAAAGCATTGGCCCCTGTACCGCTTCCTTCCCAGAAAGTGTCCCGTTCGAAATTCCTAGGGACATCTACACCGGCCTGCAGCTCGAAACCAGGAACCCCGATGACATGCAACATCCCAGTCATAGCGATAGCGAAAAGAGCAAACAACTTGAAGCATCCTAAAATATTCTGCAAGCGTAGTCCCAAATTCAGGAAGACGCCATGAATAAGGAAGCAGAATGTAAGGCATATGAATGCAATGAAACGTGTTGTAAACCTTGTTGGTTCCATGGAGAGAGCGTGCATCACATCTAAGAGGCAGGATAATTATGACTCCAAACGTCAGGAAGGCAAGAGTGCTCGATGGATGCCAACGCACATTCACTGAACACTACGGAGTTTGCGGATGACCATCCCTGTCCAACGACAAGTTAATAAATTCCATTGTACCTCGAGGGATAAAGTCAGGAAAATACCATGAATACCGCATACACTGCAAACACACAGGTGACAAGGAACTTTGGTCGTCTATACATGAATTCCAGGTAGTTCTTCTCTCCTCCGTTCCGCGGCATTCCCTAAGGTTTTCATAAGATAAGAAGATAAACATTCAAGTTTGGAGAGGTTCTCACCGAACCAAGTTCCACATAGACTGAGGTTCCCGCGGCTGCGACCAGAGCTCCAAGCACCCACATCAAAAAGCAGACGCCCACGCTTCCAGATGAGCGAAGAATGACACTGGGCGTTGCAAAAATGCTGCCAGCAGATATGAATCAGATGGGTTTTCTTAGCGATTACCAACACATACCCCGTGCCAATTACCCGATTGAATATTAAGAAAATAGCACTGACAGTCCCTAAGCGCATGGTCAGGATGTCGTGTACGCGAATCCGAGGAGCAAGCCTTACCGAGTTGCCTCTTTGTGTGAGGCACATTGTCGAATGACTCTCCGCCGTGTGTAGCTGTAAACCGGTATGAAATGAATGAATAATGAAGCGTCTGATATCTGAACGACCTTACGGTCCCCTTCATCCCGGTGCAATGCTGCTCCTTCAAGAGGATCTTTTGGGGTCTCGACGGTCTCGACGTGGTATTGATAGCCTGGTCTTATATTGGTCCGAAGGAGAGGATCGGTTTCCGTCGACAACGATCCGCGACGTGATACTTCCGTGGCAGACTGTGACATACGCGTAGTATACCAAGGGAGACGGTGTTCAAAGAGGACTTGCGGATGACGTGGTATCTATCATATTTATGCTGAGCAATCGCATTGAATTCCGTTCGCATGGCGCAATCGCGCGGGGATGGACTCGAACAGAGGTAACTTAAACGATCATTCTCGCAAAACATGCCCCCTATAATGGACAGCGCAAAACCGTATATCTGTACATTTATTTCGTATTGTCACAAGATGGATAATGTTATCTTCTGCTGTCTGTGTTTCTTTATTGCGCCCAACAAGAATCTTCATCTAACACACTCCCGCATCTACGATTTCGACAGGGCTGGCAGGGGTGTCGGTCCTTCCCTGTTTCGGTGTGATCTCAATTTTCTTGATAGTATCATAGCCTTCGATAACTTCACCTACAAAGGAATAAGTTGCTATAGACTATGAAATAACTAAACTATGAGACGTACCAAAAACGACGTGCTTGCCATCGAGCCAACCGGTAACGACGGTAGTGATGAAGAATTGAGAGCCGTTCGTGTTCGGACCTGCATTGGCCATGGACAAGAGGCCAGGTTTGGTGTGCTTCAATTTAAAATTCTCGTCTATGCGATTTATTGCCATTAGTTGCTGCTGAATGTGAATGTGCCGAAAGCCAAGTCTCACCGGCAAATTTCTCTCCATAGATGGACTTGCCACCCGTACCGTCACCTCTAGTGAAATCACCTCCTTGAAGCATGAAATCTTTGATCACGCGGTGAAATTTGGATCCCTTGTATCCAATAATCTTGCCAGTTTGGTCCTGAAAACCCACTGCGAGTTCACGGAAGTTCCTGGAAGTCTTGGGGACGACATCGTCGTAGAGCTTGAAAACGACACGCTCGGTGGGGCCTTTGCCGATCTTAATATCGAACTGTCGTTCATAATGGGTAAATCAACAAATAAATTCAAGCGAGCGGCAGACTCACGAAAACGTTTTGAGACATGGTAGGGATGAAGGAATGGTAACGAACCAATGCAGTCTCTTAAAAGCGCAACTGGTCGGAGATGATCAGTCGGATTCCGGATCAGATAATCATCACCATCTGTGGCTGAGCTCTTTATGGCAGCGACCCTGTTTTTTGAGTGGCAACGACCGGCCAAAAAGATACGATATGAACCCTTTTGTTCCATTCAGAAATCAGGGTGCCATGTTGAGTTCTCAGGGAACTAGAAAAGGAATTTTGACACCTTTAATAACTTGAAGGGAGACGTTGCGGCAGTATTTATTGGATTCGATGGGCACCATCATCCTTGATCAAGTCAGTCGCTTGCGATTCCTCGGACACCGATGAAATTCCCATTCGAAACCAGAAGAATATATACTCATTAGCGTGTTGCAAATTCAACTTGGTATGTTGTTATCGATATATCCACCCGCATCACTTTGAACGCCACAGTTGCGGTACATGCCGTGAGGCGCCACAACATATCGTCTTTATCAAGAACACGAATACGGAGGCTGTGTGTATACGTAACGCATCGTGTCATATCATACAATATATTGAATTAAGAGACCTATTCGTAAGTGGGTAGAAATAACAACCACCAGGTGTTCCGTTCATGCATTCGCCAAACACCCAAAGGACGTTGCTTGACCGTGGAGGAAAGTTGCCTTGACAGCTTCACCCGTACCTACGAATACAAACAGAATATCATAAGTCAGAAGGTTCGTAGAAGATATAATGTGATATCA
>KN833066.1:22138-48304 GCA_000827315.1 Piloderma croceum F 1598 | reverse complement strand
GTGTCGACGGCGCGCGGGTTAGATCCATGGCCTGTAAACTTTTCATCTTCCAATGCGGCATCTTTCTTCAGCTCAAAGAGGAACCAGAAGAGAGGCGGCAAGGTGCTATGGGCAAGTGTGTGATAAGCCACTGGTCGTCATTTCAGGGAAAAGAATAACCCACTAAGTGAAATGGAAAATGCAAACAGCGCTAATCAGACTAGTCATGGCACCAAGAGCTGGGACAGCTGAGCCAACGACGACTATATGTGTACAGAGTCAGGCGCGAACATCTTGTTAAGTAAGGAAAGCACAAACATGCAATGGCCCAGTAGACTGGGACAAGGATGGTCCAAAGGATACGGCCCTTTCTGGACACGAGGGGCGGGCCGTTGAGCATATCCTCGATGACTGTGAATGAAGACCGATTAGTCATTAAAAATAAATATGCAAGAAAAAATGCGCACTGTTGATGTAGATAACCTCTGAGGAAAAGGGGAAAAATCAGCGATACACTCCGAAACGGCAATAAGAGTGAAACGCACTAATCCCAATATTACCGTACAGAGTGGCAGCAATCAAGCCGGTGACCCTGTCAGATGATAATAAAGTCTGAGAGCAGTACAAAGACATTGTATTTGGACTTACATGTTCAACACATTGCAAGTTGTCTGCCAAGCAAAGGGCGAGAGACTATTAACAAAGAGATGTTAACTTTCGATTTGACAACAGCATAGACAACAAGACATACCCTTGGAAAGAGTTGGCCTGCGTGTATTGGCCTTGGAAACAATACCCTGTGTGAGGCGATTGATCATTAGGCTCATTGAGGTCATCAGTTCTAAATAAAATCAAAACTTACAGAAAACGCCGTACATGAGGTATACCACGAAGATAAGAATCTGGGCACATGCCATGCCTTTATAAAAATCCATGGGTCTTCGCATTTCCGCCATCATTTCAGGGAAGATCATAGCACCTTCAAGAATGATCGTCAAGAACCGAAGGGTGATATTGACAATATTTTAGAATTTACCTCCATACGCAAAGATCATGCTAATCATGGCAAAATTGGTTACCAAACATACTTGATTATGTAAGAAATGACACACTTGAACATTCCGTTGACTTGGCCGACGAGATCTTGAGTGTTGAAAGCCTTCACGATGACCGGTCCAGTACCGAGAGTGTCATCGGCTGCATTGGCGACCGCGTAGTTGGGTAAGGAATGTGCAACGACGCCCATACTCAGACAAATTATCAGTATGTTGATGTAAACCGAGAAGCTGCCAATTATTCCGAAGTTTCGCAAACTTCGGATCTGGCCGACAATCATGCCTGCAAGAGCCCACACAACTATGCAAACGGAGAAGCATAGTTTTGTCTTGGAGACTTGATACAGGCTCTGCCCAGATGACCTGCACGAGGGTCACTGTCAGCACGAGAATGGGCGTAGCACATCAACGAAACGACGTACAAGCAAATAATGCCGACGTTCACAACAAGCTGAATGCTCTGCAAAATAGAGCAGGCGTGACGCAGCATTGTACCGCCAACACGTTCGGCAAGGTCACCACTGGCAGATAAAACAAACAAGAAAGGTAAAAAAGAGGGAGCGAAAACATTCGCCAAATTTTCTCACTATGTCCGGATAGGGTATCTGTCCGAATCGAGCATGTTGTAAAGGTAGGAGAGGATCAGCCCGGTGGTGGCCGCAATGATGCCTTGAATATTAATATTATATTTTAGCATGCCTCGGTGCTGACTCCGTGGATGGAACAACAAACCGAAGAAGAAGTAGAGAAGGATACCCGGCACCAGTCCCAAATGAGAAATGGCGTATGGGGCATTGAAAGGGCCAAGGATATCTGTAGTAATAAGGTCTACGTGATATCCCGATTTATCAGCACTTATATCCGGAAGATATCGCAAGCGAACAAGCTTACAGAACACGGTCGACCAGCCCACAACCCTAAGCATACGGCGAGCATTGAGTTTTTCAATCTCAAGCTCGGTCAAGCCGGCTGTTTCTTCAGCGTGAGCGTCATTCATGGCGGTTACAAGGCCTTTATCAAGATGTTCGGAGGTCATGTGTCTGCCTCCGCCATGCTTAAGCATCTGCCAGAGCGAAGGACGAGCGATGTTAGTTCCCTGAGCATCAGCGCTGCGTTTGCAAGTCGTGTGATCAATGCTGCTATAGTAAATTCTCGGTGAAGAGCTTACCCATTACCACTGAAACCGCCTCTCTCTGCGTTGCGCTTGATCTTTGCGTAATACATGTATTCAGCGATCGTTGGTTTGTGCCCATCAAGTGCGAAACCATGCGATGGCTCAATGAAGTTCATCTTCTCCTTGGAGTCCGCCATAGGTTCCAACGGTTCCTCACCGGCGATGTTGGCTGGAGATACGAATGCCATTCTGTTTACAGATGCTTCTGTGCGACGATGACAGCGGTGAGTCTACCAGGAAGAACTGGACTCGGAACCATTGAAAAGTTGGGCTTCTTATTAACCTTGTCTTCTGTAGAGTATCATGTGCACAGATATGTTTTCGGCAGATGATGGGTTCTGTTTTGATCAGTGCCCCGTATGGTCAACTTGACACCCACATAGAACACATTGCCACCACAGGCCTATCTAAGATGTGGCTTGTTCACATGCGCTCAAGCATCGGCCGTCGACAATTCTGGCGTGGGTGAAGACACCCGTTATCTATCGCGTTTTTGGCTGCTTTTAGACAACATACCATTCATTTGTCTCGGTGTCTTGGGAATCATCCTTCATTTCAAGATCTCACTGATCCATCTGTCATTCAGTAATGCATGAAGCACACGACGCGAGGATGGGGTTAATGTTGATGATCCGGCATAGCCACAAATTGACGTGGGGGATTGCCGGTACCCAAAAATAGGGGCTATTGACCAAAAATGAAGAGAAAACAGAAAACCGAGCTGTAGAGGCTCGGCTTTCGGAAATTGAGCATGGGGGGTGTCATCGATCGATAGGGGAGACCAATTTGGGGCGGGGTAAGCTGGGATTGAGGGCCTGGAAGGTGGCAATTGGGCGAGGCATGAGGAGGGGAGGTTTTGGGCTAAAAAACCAAAATTGAGCCATAGAGGCTCAGCTTTCACAAATTGAGTGCGGGGGATGTTATTGATCAACAGGGGAGACCCATTTTGGGTGGGGTAAGCTGGGGTTGAAGGGCCGGGAGGTGGAGATCAACCAATGTGTGAGGGAGGGGGGATTTGAGCCAAAAACTAAAAACCAAGCTGTGGGGGCTCGGTTTTCATGAACGAATTGTGGGGGGCCTCTTAATTGGGTAGAGGGGACCTATTTGGGGTGGGGTAAGCTGGGGTTTAAGGGTATAAGAGTATTGGCAGCTGGAACTAAGTCTCAGCTTCTGGTAAGAAGATGTATATTTGATATGTGCTACCTGGAACTAACTACAAGGTAATTCGGTAAAGGAGTAAATGTGTATGTAGCTAGTACTCACATCTCAGCTTCTGGTAAAGATGAGACGTCTATGATCCTTGTATCCTGAATAAGTGATACCAACATATTAGGTAATAAAGTCTGAGTGTAAATAAAATAAAAGAATAACTTGTTAAGGGATACAAGCTATACTTGAATATCCTCAACATGGGAGGTGGGGGGATTTGGGCCAAAAACCAAAAACTGAGCTGTTGGGGCTTGGTTTTTGTGAACAAATCGCAGGGGGTGGTGGATTTGGGGGGACTGGTTGGGGCCAGCAACACAACTGAGAGCCTGTGGCTCAGTTTTTGCAAACAAATTATGGAGGGGCTTGTAGTTGGGTAGTGGGGACCTATATGGGGTGGGGGAATCCCTGATTGAGGGAGTAGGGGCACATGATAAGCTGCAGGAAGCAGGGAGGTGGTGTTGGAGCTTACCTTGTACATACCCATACCCATGCTTATTCCCTCTCCTTTCTACACTCTCCACTCTCTATACCCTCCCATCTCCATCATACAATGCCTCAGGAGGGGCCAGGCACCAGCTGTGTGCATTTGTGCTGTGTTGTGGTTGAGCGATGAACAAGAGAAATGCGAGGACTTAGACGAATCATCACGTTCAGACTTACGTGGCTTTAATTCCATGTACTTCTGTCAACATTGTAGCATCTTCCACAGACCTCCTAAAATCCTGAATATATTATTATGGATACTCTTAATAGGTAGCAACATTTCTATGTCTTTATTTCGAGAAATTATGATCTGTAGCTCTCACAATCCTGCAATGTCATTTCAGAGTTGTTGAAATTTCCTTTTTTGCCCTTCACTACAAATCCACTACAAAACTGATGTCCCATGGTATGCCAACATGGAGTGTGATGGGACTGTTTTTTTGGCTGAAGCTGCGCATTAAAAAAGAGACCCTAATAAATTAGGGACTCGTAAGAGTGGATTGGAACATTGGTGCATGGACTAGACTTTGAAAATTGATCTGCTGCTTGATATTGCATTTGAACATAATCCACCCTTTTTCTCTCCAGTGGCTGAATTAAACAGCCATCCAATCCACAAAAACCAGAAGGGTTATCTCTTATTGATTGCACAGTACAATAATTTGGGGCATCAACTTCACAAAGACTACAGAGTGTATACCTTTGCATTTGGAGAGGAAGGGGGTGCTTGTTGCGCTTGGGGAGGAAGATGGAGTCAGGTCGCCATTGTTGAAGATATGGGATCTAGAGTTTGGTGTGTCTAAACCATTTGAAATCTTACTTTATTCCACCCAGACCATTTCACCTTGCTTATGGTTTCCATGGACCATTCCTCATACTTTCCCACAACAATGGTTTACTGAAACCATTTGTGAGTCCTCTGCCTTACTGTGTACCACTACAGTGCAAGAAGCACTGCGACTGCGCCTCTCCAGCCACTTTCTGAGACTTCTGATTGGATTTTTGTAACCTGTACATTATTCTAAACATGAAAATAAGCTATTTTAGAGGTTCTGGAGTTAAGTGCCCAAACTGTCAATTTTTGGCCAAAATTTTCCAAATATAAGGACTGAAGCTAAGCATTTTCAAGGTCATGTGAGGATAAGCAGTGCAGAGAGATGGAGGGCAGCTGTTTGTGAGTCACTGTCATGTATAAAGCTGACTTGGATGTCATTTGACAAAATGTATACCAATACAATCGTTCATTGCAACACCACAAGTGATCCCAATCAGACAGATCATATGCACATCATTGAAAGGGAGGCCTAGACTAACACCTTATTTCTACTAATCAATCTCTGGCAATTGTATGGATAAGACAGCTAGGACGAATATACCCCACCATACCTTAATAATATTCACATCCTCCTCAAGGATGAGCTTGCAGCCACAAATATACTTTTGAATTCTACACCTGACCACAAAACTCTTCACCTCCATCGATGTATAATTGCATTCCATCATCAGGAGATTGAGTTGAGGGGTCAAGGTGAAGCTGCAGCATGCATGGCAATCAGCTGTCGAGGATGAAGCCTTAGTGATGTATGGCAGGGGGTATGTGGTGAATTGCATTTCAAAAGCCTATCTAACAGCTAAGACAGTGTAAACAAATCTATGTTTAAGCAGCTTTATGGCTTTTGACAAACACATGAAACTGTGAGACCAAGGCCCTTGTAGTTGCCACTTGGGAGCACCAACCAATGATCTGGTGCAGCTCCAATGTCTATATTTATGTAGGTTCAACAAGCTAATGTGATGGACATGTAATATGATCCGGAAATGATATATTTTATTTATTAGAGAATTTCAAAGAGAGTCTGTTTGATCATAATAATAAAAGCGACTGTAGTGAAAATTTGGAAACAAAACAAAACTTGTACATAGGCATCAATACCTTTCATTTTTCGTACTTGTAGTTGATTCCAGACAGAGAGAAAAACCTTTATGTAAATAATCATGCGATCCTGGGACATGTAGCTGACAGATTTGCAAATATGATATCAGGCTGCCATTCCCACATTCAGCAGCACTGCAATTAATGCATGCAAGTCATGGATCCACATTGGTGTATGTTGAAAGAAAGGCAGTGGGTGCACACTTGGTATGCCCTTTGGCATGAAATGAGTCGATGGCAAACAGTGTGTCAGCAAAAAACTTGGGCTTGCATGTCATGCAATATGGTTTGAGGGCACACAGAAAGTCATAAACCACTGTTTTCAGTGCCTTTGGCCAAGGAGTAAGCAAGGTGGAAAAGATATCATTCTGCCCTTTGCCACAAGGAATGCAGTGGAAGCCATAATATATGGAGTGGTGCACCAAACACACATAATTCCTCCTGTAAGTCTCTGTTCTCCATACTTAGAGTAATATTTTGAACACTTAGCCCCTTGTCAACCTCAAGGCTCACTGTGCAAGTCATGTTTGAGATATTGGTACTAGGGTTGATGTTGGACTTGAGGCATGGTGCAAGAGGTATGCAACAATAGATACTAAGACACAGGGTGGGGGGAGGGGGGGTCACTAAGGCTTAACCTGAAAATCTGACTCCAAATTTATTTTGTTATTAAGACACTATAGAGAGCTCAGTGAGGATTCTGGGAATTTTTGACACAGTTTTCAGTCCTTGCGCAAATGTTTGAAGTGATTTACACTACATTTTCTTTATATGGGAGATATTTGGGGTCCTGCAGCTCTGTCTAGCATCAATGATTTCTGCTCAGAGTTAGTGCAATGGTGCCCAACAGCTTGCCAATGGCCTTATTCTTCTCATATTGCTTAATGTATCCATTAGAGCCTGTAGATACTGTCACTTCATGCAAATTGCACTTCACTTTGACTCAGGACTGTAGCACCACTTCACTTTTGCTACTAACAATGTCTAAGAAATCTGTGAATACTTTGAAGCCACATTGTGGATTTATTGTTAGTTATCTGGGCACAGTATGCTCCCCCTTGCATGTATACTTCATGGAAAAATTTAAAATATCTGAAAGCAGACAGCCAGATGGGGAAAATTCCCACCTAATGTGTGGGAATCTGTTACTACATATAGTAAAAGGGGGGGAGGGGTCTAGAGGCCTTAACTAGAAAATTTGACCCTGTTTCAAGAACTTTTTTTTGCATATCTCTTGGCTAGTCATCAATGGAACTGGCAACATTGGACCTAGTGTTCTCCAATTGTTGAAAAAAACAAACCTATATGTGAATTGATCATTGTTTGCAGAAATACACAATTATAATTATGGTACAAAAACTTGCAGCATTGGTGAAGCCTGTGTCACTCTCCAAACCACAGGTCACCACTCTTAGTGCCCTTGGTATCAAATTTGCACTTCTGATTGGCAAACAGACGGGCCAGAGAAGCTTGATCAGCTATTTTCCAGATCAGATATTGTGGTCATTACAGTAAACTCAGAGGCTCTCCTTGACCAGAAAGTTCTTGTTGACACAGCCAAGAGAGTCAATGTAAAGTGATTCATTCCAAGCAATTTTGGCAATGCTTGCATTCCCAGTGTTACTGATGTACACAACAAGATAGAATCACATTTTTAATTAATTGAATGGTATATTTGACCCTCGCTTGGCAGATATTTGAAATCAGGAAGTATATTGAAGAATCAGGTGTTCCACATATGTACATTGATGTTGGGTATTGGTACAAAATCACTTTGCCTTACAAAGAAGCTGCAAAAGGTCCTATCCCTAAATTGGTCTGTGAATTTTACAGAGATGGTGAAAATCATCCCTAATCTGCAAACTTTGAACTAATATGTGTTGATATATGATGACACCAGGACTATGAATGAGATTTATGAGGTTGCTAGCTGTATCACTGGAGAAGATTTCCATAAGATCAAAGTTGTGATACATCCCCCTCCCCGTTCTATTTGTCTCATATTTAGTCTGTATTTCTTACTTTTCTTATGCACTTAAGTTAGCGAAGAAGAGGTCCACAAGTGAACCATTGCAAGGCTGAATGCAGGAAGAACCTCTGGTATCAGCTCATGTATAGCTTGTATTTCCGAGGAGACAATACTATTGAAGTGGCAAAATTGCAGGGTGCATTGGACAGCAAAGAGTTATATCCAGAGTACTCAAGTTGAAGTTTCAGAGTTTGGAGGAATATTTTTATGCTGCAACTGAACTAGACATTGGTGCCAGTTAACACTGTTTTGTTTTGTTTGTTCTGTTTGAGGATCCATATTGGACTAAAACATGTTTTTCTCATTTTCACACTGGTAATCTGGCAGAATCTGGCATATTCAGCCAGATTTCCCCAGATCTGCCAGATTCACATACATTTCAACAGTATTGGGTTATAAAAGGTTATTTGAATTCCACAATCTGCCATACAGCAGTCCTAGATATTGTTAGGAATATTGGTCCTGTTATCAAATTATATGCATATTTTAAAATTCCTCTTTTAGTATTCTCACTTACTATTCCAAACCGATGTTTTATTACTATTTTCTTCCAAAGATATGTCCAGAAATGCTACGTTAAAGATAATTTCCGAGTACTTACTAGATAAGTGCTAAGTTCACGTGGTAACACAGCCACTTAGCACTTCAGGTCTCGGATAGCATTTACATTTGATTTTTACATTTAAACTGCATAATTAATATCGTCAGATATTAATTATACTAATACTCTATGATCTTGGACCTTTACATACTTTATTTGAATCAGTTTAAGCTCAAGTGAGGCCACACAGTCACTTGGAAGTGCGGCTTCACTGAGTTTGAATTTACTTTCCTAATCAGGAACCACTTTGTTCAAATCACCTTCGGGTGGCCACCTTGAACTTTAGACCGAAGCTGAGGGCCTTGGGTGGCCGTTAATGACTTTCTATGAGTCATAACAGCTCATAAGAACCATTCCGAAGGTTTAGGAATACTCGGGAAGAGACTGTGGACTGTCCAAAGGTCTTTCTGATGACTCAAGGAAATTCCCTTGCATTCCTTTTATTTCTATAGTTTTATGTATAAATACAAGGCCTGGCCTCCATGAATAAATCATCCAATCTTTTACCACTACTCAACTGCTCTCAAACTGAGAATACATCCAAACATAATATGTTCTGATCCGCACCATTGAAGCAATACATCAACTCACTCTGTATTGGTTTATAACTTCTATATTCAGGCTATATAGCTTCACACTCTCCTGGACTAAGATATCGGGCTAGATTGCTTCATGCTCTCTCAAAACTATTCTTTGAACATAGTAAGTTAGTTGGTGCCTCAATAACAATTATCCAAGAATATTCCCAGTTCATCCTATTGTCTTTATATCTAAGTGCCACCAGCTCCTGTGCCACTCAGATTTCACTCAAGGTATATATTGACATTATTCCTTGAATACAAATATATTCTGCTAGACTTATTTGCTTAAGTAGAGTAGAATTAATGTTTCTTAAGATTAAATACATATTATATCTTAGGAATTAGCTCATTTCTCATAAATTGGTTAGTATTTCGTAGAACACTGATTTAGTTTATAGATCCATTAGAATACTTATACATACAATTATTCTACAGATCCATAACAGATATCCACAGATCTGGCATTCATCATTTCAACTTGTTTTGTGTTTTTCTTGGACAAAAGCATTTGCATACTGGTAATCTGGCAGAATCTGCCATATTTGCCCAGATCTTGGAGGATATGCCTAAATAATTCAGGTTTAGGTATTTTTGCAGTTGAAAAGAAGAAAATCAATTTTTTGGATCTTGCAGATTCTGCCAGATCTTGCTAGGTCATTTGGCCAGACTGGGCAAATAGTGATGTGCTAGGACAGGCCTCAAGCCCACCAAGCCAAGCCCATTCAAGCCCAAGCCTAGCTGGGCCCTGACTAGTGTTGCCACAGCTTTAACTGGTGTTTTTGCTAACTTTGCAAATAAAATAGGTAAAATAACAGAGAAATTAGAGGATGTAGATAAAGCCAAAATCCAAGGGATCTCCTGCCAACATTAGTTAATAGGACCAGATGTGGCTGTGTTATTTGAGTGGCTATGCAAGCAGCTATCATGACTACTTGCACAGCCGCTCAAATAACACAGCCACATCTGGTCCTATTAACTAATGTTGGCAGGAGACCTCTCGGCTTTTGGCTTTATCTACATTATCTAATTTTTCTGTTATTTTACTTATTTTATTTGTAAAGCTAGCAAAAACACCAGCTATAGCTGTGGCAACACTAGCCCTGACAAGGGCTTGCAGTGGGCTCAGGCTTGGCTTCAGATTTCAGAAGCCCAAGCCCAAGGCTCAAGCCCAGGCTTTGATACATTATGGTCTAGTATTCAAATATACAATCAGAAAGGTAATATCAAAACCATAAATGCATAAAATGGAGTCACTCACATCATGCATTTTGAATATCAATCTAGTCAGAGTTTTTGAACCTAACCTAACCTATTTCACAAGGAAGTCCACCTGCTGTCAGCCAGAGCATGAACATAGTTTGGATTGAGTGTAAAAGTACTCAAAGTGAGTTTACTTTCGTAAATTTGGTATGTGATCAACAAATGATTCAGTTTTAAATTTCGGCCTATTCAGTCGGTGTTCACATGTGACTGACTACCGGAATATAGTTGATGTTTAGGTGTGTCTCGAAGGCAAATTCATCCTGCCCATTGAGTTATAAGATATTAAAATGTGTATGTTGGTTGGTGTAGCTTCTTTGGACATTGCTAAACGGTGCATCAAAAAATCGTGAAATTTAAATAATGTCTTATATTACCTGTTTGGGACTAACACTGACATTTGATGCCAGACTCCAGTGTCTGTACGCGGTGAAGCAACCTGACATGGATGGTAAGTGTTATTGGTTATTCCTGAGTGAAATTCTGGAATGCTCACCTGTATTTTGATAACATTTTAGCTGGTTACTCCTTTGGGACATAAGCCTGGGCCTGAGCCTGATCAAGCCCAAGCCAGGCCCGGCCCTCAGCCCAGGGTCAGGCTTGAGTTTTAGAAAGCCTGAGCCCACTCAAGCCCAGCCCAAGCTGGGCCCGGCACATCACTATGGACCAGGGCAAAGTCCAAGATCTGGTGGAATCTGGCTTGGAAATGGAGAATGGTTTAGACAATAATATGGCAGATTCTAAAACTGAAATGTAAATTATTTATTTTTGTCCAAAAAGGTCCTTCATAGTTCTGTAGTTGTGCAGTTGATTCATTCCAATTACTGTTCCATCCATTCAAACACTGTCAATCTGAATTGAAGCTTTCTGGAGGTGTATTATTCACCATGGATAAAGTGTCATTGGAACTCATAAGGTCATCTTATAAAGATCTACAAGGCATGAATACTGTACCATTTCAACTGGGTGTTCAGGGGGTGTGACATGTTACGCTACTTGTATCTCAACTTCAGTTCAGCAGTGGCTGTGACCCATGACACTGAACACTTCTTGTTCTGAATGCTAGGGTGCTGAAGATCTCCGACACTAATCTTAGAAAAAAATTAATATCTGGAGTCTTGAGGTGTCTTGGACAGCAACACCCAACATATCTGACAGTGCCAGAACAACCACTAACAAAGGAATGTATAAAACTGCTCAAGCAAGAACAATATCCCCGGATTTTAATGTAAATAATTTCAAAATGTCTAAATTTTCAAAGGAAATCTTTATCTGCCAGTCCTAACCAAGCAGCCAAGACAACACTGAACACCCATGATCTGATTGTACATAAAAACTCCTTGCCTTGGTAGTTCCAACAATAACTTTTGTCTGCCAACTTGTCAGAACTCGTCCCATCCTCCAAGTCTATTAGCAATACTTACCACCATGTCACTCAACTTTGTGAAAGCTGAGTGGATTGCTACTGGGAAGAAGTGGGCAAACCTTCCCCCTCAGGTCAAACGTGCCGCAAAGAATGAGTTTTGTGTCCTGACATCCATGTGAGAAGCCATCCTTCCCACTCCTGGTATTTCTATTCAGGAAATATTGAATTGCTCCCTACCAAGGACATGTGTGACTGTGAAAAGTGATCCTGTCGCTTTTCTCTCTCACAGAGCTCCAGATCAGATATCTGAGTCTCTGGTGGCACAACTCCGACGGTCACCCACCCCAACAGCTTCAGTGGTTGCCAAACTTGTTGAGTACCATTCACAAGCTTGGCTAGATGGATATCAATCTGTCAGATATGTGCATCTTTGCGATGCAGTGGTCACTTACTTTCCATTATGGCTCATATCCCTCTGGGAGACCTTCATCAATCTACAGGCAAACATCTGTCAGCCTTGGCTCAGGGCCCGAGACTGGTTATGTGCTGAAACAAAAGCCTACAAATCCAAGGAGAGACGGGAACTTGCAGATGAATGTAAAGCATTTTTGGGCGCTCTTCCTTGGGATAGTCATACAGTTCGAGACCTGTGGAGGTACCTTGGCTCTCATTGGACAACTGGCACACAGCAAAATGACCTTCTGGACATTCTTGGTGATTGTATCACCTCACAGGCTGATCTTGCCAAGAAATACAGTGTTCATAGTCTTGCTTTGACAGCAAAGATTATTGAGGCAGCTGCAATGCATGATCCAGATATTTACCAATCATCACAGACCTTTCAATGGATTCAACAGCTAGGTGATGAAATTGCAACCCACAATAAGGCCTACCTCACTCTTCATCATCTTGGCAAGAAAAATCCGCACTGGATTTCACTTGTTATCAACAGCGAAGCAAGCGTACTTTGCTATGGTGACTTGTATGGCAATCTTCTTTGGCCAAACCAAAGCTTCATGCCCAAACAAAGGAGCCCATTGTTATGCAGAGGCTGAGAAGTGTGGGTTTAAGTTTGAACCCTCTCGCTCCACCACTTACTGGTCAACCCAGGACACGATGCAGTCACTTGCAAATGATATTATCGCTACATACTTTGATAAAAAGAAAGAGGAACTGGGACTACCTTCAAAACAGTACTCTCTCTGGATGATTGACTGTTGGTTGGTACATAAATCAAAGGAATTCCGTGATTGGATGAAGAAAACTCGCCCAACAATCATCATATCCTACATACCAGGTGGATGCACTGGAGTCTGGCAACCTCTAGACGTCAGAATCCAATGCATATTCAAGCAAAGCATGAAATGATCAGCTCATAAAGATATCATTAACGAGACTATGACTCACCTTGATTCAAGCATACCTGCAAGTGCCTTTAAGCTCAACACGACTCTAGGAACTCTTCATGATCAGTCAGTGGGGTAGATCATGAATGCATACGATGACATTAATCACAAGGACCTTATTCTGAAGGTAACTAGGCTTCCTGATCACTGAAGTATTGCTCCAACTCACTGCTTGATTAGGCCTTCGAACTGTGCACAATTGACAGTTTCAACCTCTCCCATTCAAGCATGACATCGCCAGAGGCCCTCTTGGCTCTCCATGAACTCCCTTGGACCAATCCCACCCTATGGTGCCGTTCACTTAAACACCGCCACTTTTGTATACCCGAAATAGAGATCCCAATTTTGGGTTTTTTTCTTATTCCTCTTGTGAAAAGCTTTGTTTTAATAGTCCAAAGAGATCCACAAGACAGATTTTTGATAGCTTCAAAATTGACTGAGTTATAAATTTTGAGATACCACAAGATTTGCCGTTACCTGATAAGGCTTATCTTAGGCATCTATCATTACTATATATGGTATATCTAATCAAACACGTGACTCATAAACTCAATGGTAGTGTTTGCGACTGCTGAACTTCTTTACCTGTACATGTATTTGAGCTTCCTTTGTACCCTTCCCATCCCTATAAGTATTCATTAGTATCCATTGATTGAGATGGGGTTGAGGGCAGAGTAATGTAATGTTCTGTGGATGAGTTCCTCCAGCTCCAAGCAAAAGCTGCTTGAGCTTGCAGATTCTGTTTAGATTTAATAATATGAGGCATACTGTGATAGAAATGATGGAATTGATTAGTTGTATTGCAAAGGGACACTGGGAGCTCAAAAAATTTGATTTCTCAACTGCCACCAACTTTGAGAAAAAGAAAAAAAAAAACCCTCCAAATCGATTTTGCCGCTGTGGCGGTGCTGCACAGCCACTATACAAATGTAGCGGGCTCTAAGTGAACGGCACCATATATGACGAGATTTCTGCCAATCATTCCATAGGAGAAGAAAGCAACAAAGTGGAACAGGATGCATTCTCACCTGAGAACGAAATTGACAGTAGTGATGGAAGTGAAATTCCAACTAAGGTTGTGTGAATCAGTGTGATCATTGGTCGTCTCCAATGGTCGTAACATTGACGACGGTTATGGTCTTGACAACGACGGGACAATTGTGAGAGTAGGCGCCACTGAGGGCGCTTCATTGATTGAAGATAAGGGTACGGTTGAGGTTGGGCAGGGTCATCATGTGAAGACTGGTTCAAAAAGGTATGGAGGTGACTGGGAGGGGCATTTAATAATTGATTTGCACACTCAGTTACAGGGTCTTGCATAATAGTTTACCGTTTTCGTTTCCAAAAATCTTTGTACAGTGGGTTTGTTTGTTGTGGCTGAGTGTGACCCTGTCACTTTCGTCAGGTCAGCGAATACGAGCAGAAATGACCCTCAACAGGCCTTGTTGCAAGGTTAACATGCTCTCGTTATGTTCATCCAGCTCGTTGTGAAGTTACTTGCGAATTTTGACCTGTAAGCTTTTAAAAAATGAACAAGTAATACCAGAATCTACCAGAATAAGCTTTGCCAGATAAGCAATACCATTGCCTGAGCATCTCAGCATTGTGTATGACACATGGAAGTTAGGATTACAGAGTCAGAAAGCCTAAAAGATGTCAGGGTTCGCACGCTGAGCTGCATCACCTGCTCAATGCACTTCGTTTAGTAGCGTGATCCAAAGGTATGGAATTTAGGGGGATGTTCTCAGCGTCTTTTTGGGATTCTGACCTTCGAGAGACAAATTAAATTGTTCGTTTGAAGAAAAATGACCCTCCTGGCGCACTGGGAAGTCACCGAGGGGACATTATTATGTGTGACCATGCGTTGACAATGTGTCACATTTCAACCGCCACAAACATACCCACACAATGATTTCTGGAAACGAAAACGGTAAACTATTATGCAAGACCCTGTATGCTAAAACTATTGTAATAAATATTTTTTGGTAAATTTTAGCGATTTCTTTGATACACTGTTCAATGGGTCCTGCGGCCGGTGACAAAACATATGTGGTGTTCAGTTCAAAGTTGATTGTGACCAGTGACTGAGCACCCGGTCGAAATGGTACAGTAGGAGACCAATTTACGGGTTGACCTCATTGATTAATAATGTCAAATTGTTAGCGACTTTGTATGAGACCGTTCTCGGTTGTTGGACAACTTAAATGATCCCGAATGACATGTCGGAGCCAAGTGGTGACCTACAGGGACAAGGGTCTGAATTGAACGAGCAATTCGGACTGGTGTGGGTGATACCGGTATTGCCGTGCACAACGGTATACTACAGCATCGTAAAGCTCGGCAGCAGGGTGCAATATAATCCCGGTGATTTCACAGATAGCTATCTGCGCCGACGTCTTTCTGCGGGACGATTCTCGCTCGACCTACCATCGTGTCTCCGGTCTGAGAGCTGTCTTGAACTATTGAGCCAGTCGTACCTAATCCACCTGATGCAGGCGGCAGCACAAGAGTTCATACCTTCCGTGTTTGCAACAGCCCCTGCCACAAGTTTTGTCCTCACCTTTAGCTCGACTATGAATTTTTGTGTGCATTCATATTCGTCCTGCCAGTGACTGCACCTCCTGCACCCATACTTATATCCACCTGTCAAGTCCGGTGTGCTGCCGACAATCAAAATGCATTAGACCAACTGATGTTTATTGTCTAAGACTGTGTCTGAGTTTGGAAATCATACGCTCTACTCACCACATATTGAGATTACGATAGAGGCGTTGAGGACTGACAAAAACTCCGAAGTTGTAAAGCTATATTCACTCCGCTATTAAGTGATGAGCGGACGGCGGATTGAGGGATAAATTTGGATGAAATTAGAAATGAAACCGTACGAAATTTCAAATGACTCCCCGTTTGGTTTGCGTTGTGGGTTCTTGCGGGTCATTCTGCTTTGTGATTTATCCACCCGTTCTGTGCCGACGATCCTGTGAGCTCTTGCAAATTGTGTGGGCACTAATTTGCGCAAAATTAATCTAATGCAAAAATATTTGCAAGATGGCTACTCACGACTTTTGGATAAATTTCTGAGGAAGCTGGATTTAGCATGGAGAGGTTTCGTCGTCCTGAACCGATACGCCGGGCGCGGAAGCACTGTCAAAGACACTTATTATTCCGCATATATTTCCGGCTTCTGCAGTCTTCCAAGTTATTTGCCACCGTAACGATACACGGCGACACACAGTATAAAAGCTGCCAACTTGATACATCCGGTTTTCACTCATTGAAATTCGTACTCACCAGTAATCACCCACACAATGCAAATCACCAAGCTCATCATCTTCATCTTCACACTCGTCGCATTTTCTGTCTCTGCTACTCCAACGGCCCACGGAGTTGGAACGAGCGCTAAGAGGCTTGGCCCCGTGCAGCTCGATAGCTGTGACGGCTCATGGTGCAGTGATTATTGTGCTGGATTTGCTTACTACCTTTGTTCGGATGGGTATGTATTTTGTTCTACGGTTCAGCAACTAAGTGGAACTCATGCAAATGCAGATTTTGCTATTGCGTAAGCATCTAGAGTAATTGAGCATTGACCATGGACTTATCTATCCTCTGCACCGTTGGGGTAGTGCGCACAAGTACCTCCCGCACCTTGCCAAGGGGGATGAGATTACGGAGGTTTATCGTAGGTCTTGTAGAGCGCTCGAGTAACAATTCTGGCGTGCAAGTGCGGGTCCCTGCCAGGATGCGAGTACGAGTTTATGCTCACTAGTGACTACATAAATGAATGAAAAGTTGGAACGAGAATAGGATCAAGGCTGACAGAATTGATTAGAACAGCTACGCGAAGCAGCGGAATGTGGGAATGAAAGAAACGGCGGACAGAAAATAGAAAGATCTGCGAAGAGTGGAAGATATTCTGAATATGCAAAAGACTTAGAAAGAGAGACCTTACCTCACAACATCATCTGTGTTAACAACTTGGCAATATCGAGCTAGGAAACAGATTGTCGTTTCGAGGGTCAATAATATTAGAACGACGCAAGCAGCCCAAGACGAGCTGCAAACATAGGGCAGACTCAAAGTCAGCATTCTTTCTTTCCCGAATAGATGAAGGGTTGAAGAATGCGCTGCTCACCTATGGGCACACCAACAAGGAACACGATTTTCAAGCTTTCCGCGTACGCTAACACAACTCCTGGAATCTGATCTGCAGGTATATCGATTGCCGTGGGGAGCTTTTTGATGAAGGCGGCAGGCACATTAGGTGCATACTTCAATATGAACTTTGACAGCTCGGACGTAAAAACGGGTTCGGCTACACATCCCTTCAAAAACTTTAGAATGCAAAAGTAGTAGGTTAGTTGAGATATACGATGGTGGAGCGAGAAGGCTTACTTGACCAAACGAGCCTATGCTCGTCGCTTGACCGATCAAGCCCGGTTAATCGCAAAACTCAACTCTTGAAAAAAAAGCACAACCAGACAAGCAGTCAGGGAGGTACAATCAGACGAAAACAATACTGCCCAATGTATAGCAAATAACGAATTCTGCATCCCCAAGGCAACACCGATGCCTGCAAGGATCTGGAAGCCGATCAGCTTCGCCTCGGACATAGTGGTATTGAGTAAATATAGCAGTCGAGATGCCAGGGCGAGGAAGACCGACGCTGCCACCAAAAACCGCCAGCTACGTAAAACATTGAGCTGTGAATACCAAAGAAATGAAGACGGAGACAAAGATGGTGTGCACTAATATGCACTAACATGCACTAATACCCAATCTTACTGACAGTTTGCCCGGCACCAATGACAGACAGGACGTGCCAAGCATAAAAGTTTCGGTGAGTACTTCTGGTTCAGGGTAGGAGTGGAGACATTGAGGGGGTTTGATCTCAGATTAATAAATTGGAATCAATAGGGAGCACATGCTTACCCACATCACAAGGAAGATTTTACGCCCTCTCAGAGCCTCCCATGAGCATTCTGGAGGACCAAATACTAATTAAATGATTCTAAGTTGCAGCGCCCGAAGTCGGAGCCGAGAGAGGTGATAGGCGATCTTGAGGCAATTAATTCAATGCGAGCCTGGGGGTAGACTCGACCTTAAATATCACGTTAGGTGGGGCTCAAGTGCAGCCGGAACGCGAACCTGACGGCGGATATCATATATGATGGGTTCGGCTGCAGATATGATGGGCTCAAGTTCGAACGGCCGCGCAATCACGCGGACAGGATGGATTGTCCACAGAGCGTGGACATGCACTATGGGATAAGCACGGGTACAATCTGGCATACTTGGAGTATTTTTTTTGCGTAAGAATGCGGGCATAAGAGAACGGCACAATTAGTCTGAAGTAATACAAATCAAGAATACAGCCAGCGACGAAACTTGATCTTTCTAATCCCCAAATTATCCTCCCTCTCTATGTCAAAGTCATCGTTGTAGAAGATGACTAGGGAATTGATAGTTCCTAATGTATAGGTGTCGGTATTGCGGTCAAAAGAGGGGGGGAACAGCGCCCAATACAGCGGCCTGGATAGTGGCAGCCGGGGGGATGTGAACAATTGTTTCCGGCCTAGCTATGTGCAAGGCCAATGCACGACCATGTCCACTTCTTTGTGACAAGGTATCAATACCTCAGAATGTGAAAACGGAAATATTGATAAGCTCACGGTTTTTTGTAGCGGCTTATAGTGATCTCTTTCTTGAGGTACCTTAGCATTTTGTGCTGCAAGCCTGATATTCATCATCATTGCTCGGGTCTCCTGTAACATCACGCGATTATCGTCTACGATCGCCCGAGTTTCATTTTGAATATTTTGGATCTCGTCCAACCTCGCCAGAATATCACCACCGACTAAAGTTGTGGTTGCATCTTAGCTCAGATAAGTTAATGGTATGCTTACCACATAACGGGGAGAGGCATTTACTCACGAATGGCACGGAGCACATGTGCATGGTTTTTGGCGGCCTCAATATGTTCGTGCGAGAGCTCATGTATCAAGCCTGTGTTGATAGAGTTCATGTTAACCAGACATATGAGTTATGTGCTAATTCTACTTACGAATGAGAGGCTCCAACTCCTTGACTGTCGCCTCCGCATCGTATGCTGCACGTGTATCGAAGGATCACCAACAGCTTTGGATTCGTTGATCTTATGGGAGTCCAAAGCAGAGATCTGAGAAAGGCCTGGAAACATATCTGCCAGAGAGCGGACACTTATGGGATATGTTATAGCAGCCATTGCAGATCGTACTGTGATGAGCGAGCAATGAGCGCATAGAACAAGTTGCAGTGTACGGCTCTATTTGTACTCGGCACGTGACAGTCAACACTCATGACCACGCCCAGGAGCTGCGTCAATCCTCGCGCCGTCCTCCTCTGGCCTTCTCCTGGCGCGCGGACATACATGGTTCCATCCATCCACTCAATCGTGAGTTTGTACCCATCAAAAGCTGGATCGCGCATTCGGGAGGAGGAAGGGTAACCACATTTCCTTTAAAGCTATGTAGAGTCGGGGATTGATTCAGCAGGCGCGGGAGCACTCCGATGCATGCCCCTTGGTCCTTATTCAAGAATACGAGTAAGGAGTTTGTTTGTATACGTAACGCATCGTGTCATATCATACAATATATTGAATTAAGAGACCTATTCGTAAGTGGGTGGAAATAATAACCACCAGGTGTTCCATTCATGCATTCGCCAAACACCCAAAGGACGTCGCTTGACCATGGAGGAAAGTTGCCTTGACAGCTTCACCCGTACCTACGAATACAAACAGAATATCATAAGTCAGAAGGTTCGTAGAAGATATAATGTGATATCAAACGTACCCCAGAGACCGAGTCCTGCACAGGCGAGAGCGGCAAGGAAAATGACGAACATGAAGATTTTGACATACCACCTCCCTGTGAAGATACCGCGACGCCAGCGACTGCCATCACGCCATGTGTCGACGGCGCGCGGGTTAGATCCATGGCCTGTAAACTTTTCATCTTCCAATGCGGCATCTTTCTTCAGCTCAAAGAGGAACCAGAAGAGAGGTGGGAGGGTGCTACGGGCACGTGTTCGATAAGTCACTGGTCGTTATTTCGGGGAAGTAAATAACCCACTAAGTGAATTGGAAAATGCAAACAGCGCCAATCAGACCAGTCATGGCACCAAGAGCTGGGACAGCAGAACCAACGACGACTATATGTGTACAGAGTCAGGCGCGAACATCTTGTTAAGTAAGGAAAGCACAAACATGCAAGGGCCCAATAGACTGGAACAAGGAAGGTCCAAAGGATACGGCCCTTTCTGGACACGAGGGACGGGCCCTTGAACATGTCCTCGACGACTGAGTGAACACCGATTAGTCATCAAAATCGAAATCAAGGACATCCAAGAAAAAAATGCGCACTGTTGATGTAGATAACCTCTGGGGGAGAAAAATCAGCAATACACTCCGAAAAGGCAATGAGAGTGAAACGCACTGATTCCAATGTTACCGTACAGAGTAGCAGCAATCATCCCCGAGACCCTGTCAGATGATAATCAAGTCGCAATACGAAGACAAGGTATTCGGACTTACATGTTTAACACATTGCAAGTTGTCTGCCAAGCAAAGGGCGAAAGACTGTTAACAAAGAGATGTTAACTTTCGATTTGACAACAGCATAGACAATAAGACATACCCTTGGAAAGAGTTGGGCTGCGAGTATTGGCCCTGGAAACAATACCCTGTGCGAGGCGATCGATTGTTAGGCTCATTGAGGTCATCAGTTCTAAATAAAATCAAAACTTACAGAAAATGCCGTACATGAGGTATACCACGAAGATAAGAATCTGGGCACATGCCATGCCCTTGTAAAAGTCCATGGGTCTTCGCATTTCCGCCATCATTTCGGGGAAGATCATAGCACCTTCAAGAACAATTGTCAGGAACCGAAGGGTGACATCGTCAATTTCTTAGAACTTACCTCCATACGCAAAGACCATGCTGATCATGGCAAAATTGGTTACCAAAAGTACCCGGTTATGTAAAGAAATGACTCACTTGAACATTCCGTTGACTTGGCCGACGAGATTTTGATTGTTGAAAGCATTTACGATGACCGGTCCATTACCGAGAGTATCATCGGCTGCATTGGCGACCGCGTAGTTGGGCAAGGAGTGTGCAACGACGCCCATACTTATGAATATAATTAGTAGATTAAGATAAACCGAGAAGCCGCCAATTATTCCGAAGTTTCGTAAACTTCGGATCTGACCGACAATCATGCCTGCAAGAGCCCACACAACTACGCAAACGGAGAAGCATAGTTTTCCCTTGGAGACTTGATACAGGCTCTGTCCAGATGACCTGCACGAGGGTCACTGTCAGCACGAGAGTGGGCGTAGCACAACCACGAAACGACGTACAAGCAAATAATGCCAACGTTCACAACAAGCTGAATGCTCTGCAAAATAGAGCAGGCGTGACGCAGTAATGTACCGCCAACACGTTCGGCGAGGTCACCACTGGCAGATAAAACAAACAAGGTAAAAAAGAGGGAGCGAAAACATTCGCCAAATTTCCTCACTATGTCCGGACAGGGTATCTGTCCGAATCGAGCATGTTGTAAAGGTAGGAGAGGATCAGCCCGGTGGTGGCCGCAATGATGCCTTAAATATTAACATTATATTTTAGCATGCCTTTGTGCTGATTCCGTGAATGAAACAACAAACCGAAGAAGAAGTAGAGAAGGACACCCGGCACCAGCCCCAAAAGAGAAATGGCGTATGGGGCATTGAAAGGGCCCAGGATATCTGTAGTAAGAAGGTCTACAGGACATCCCGATCTATCAGCGCTTATATCCGGAAGATATCAGCAAGCGAACAAGCTTACAGAACACGGTCGACCAGCCAGCAACCCTAAGCATACGTCGAGCATTGAGTTTTTCAACCTCAATCTCAGACAAGCCGACTGTTTCTTCAGCGTGAGCGTCTTTCATGGCGGTTATAAGGCCTTTATCAAGATGTTCGGTGGTCATGTGTCTGCCTCCGCCATGCCTAAGCATCTGCCAGAGCGAAGGACGAGCGATGTTAGTTCCCTGAGCGTCAGCGCTGCGTTTGCAAGTCGTGTGATCAATGCTGCTGTCGTAAATTATGGGTGAAGAGCTTACCCATTACCACTGAAACCGCCTCTCTCTGCGTCGCGCTTGATCTTTGCGTAATACATGTATTCAGCGATCGTTGGTTTGTGCCCATCAGATGCGAAACCATGCGATGGCTC
Source organism: Piloderma croceum F 1598 (assembly GCA_000827315.1). Classification (NCBI taxonomy): domain Eukaryota; kingdom Fungi; phylum Basidiomycota; class Agaricomycetes; order Atheliales; family Atheliaceae; genus Piloderma; species Piloderma croceum. The sequence goes on along the minus strand of KN833066.1, from coordinate 25,975 downwards.
AATGAAGTCCATCTTCTCATTGGAGTCCGCCATAGGTTCCAATGGGTCCCGACCGGCGATGTTGGCTGGAGATACGAATGCCATTCTGTTTACAGATGCTTCTGGGCGGCGATGACCTGAGTGAGCCTGACGGGAAGAACTGGACCCGGAACTATTGAAAAGTCGGGCTTCTTATCAACTTTGTCTTCTGTGGAGTATCATGTGCACATATGTTGTCGGCAGATGAAGGGTTCTATTTTGATCAGTGCCCCGCATGGTCGATCACCTTGACACCCACATAGGACACATTGCCACCACAGGCCTATCTAAGATGTGGCTTATCCACAAATGAAATCATGCGCTGAAGCATCGGACGTCGACAATTCTGGCGTGGGTAGACAACCGTTATCTATCGTGTTTTGGCTGCTTTTAGAGACAACATACCATTCGTTGGTCTCGGTGTCTTGGGAATCGTAAGATCTCACCGATCCAGCTGTCATTCAGCACACGAGGAGGATGGATCCTCTAGCCCAAAAGCGTCCCTGAACGGATGGTTCAGTAACAATTCCGCTCGCGTGCTCATTTCAAATTGGGCCGGGCCAATAGGCAGGCGCAGATTTGGGTTAGTTCGCGACGGGTCCTATTCAAGCCTATTCATGCGAGACTACAGAGTGATATCGAATTCCAGTCTGGCAGGCAACTTTGCAATATCTACCCAGAGGAAAGGCGCAAAATAATACCGGCTGCAGAGATGGAAACTTTGGGAACAATTTGTGGGTGAACGTTTCCCCCATCCTTCGGGATCCGCAAATACCGTGGTCGGATCATCATCCCCCGAGGCACTATCAGTAGGCTATGGCAGGCCAGGCACACAAGTGGAGGGTGAAGCACAAGGTGGGTCGCTCCATATGACTCGCCCAAAGAGGAAGTTGCGATATCATCTCAAAAATGACGCATAACAATTCGATTTTACTTTGTCTAGTTATATCTACGACCTACTTCCTGTTCACATCTATCTATGGTACTGAGGTATAAAACAGTAAGCAACTTCCAATATCGCCTCCTCAGTGTTCAGGAGACCACTGGTTTTAACTTTTTTCTCGGGTGCTAACTACGCGAGAAAAAACAAGCATTCTAGGCACATGCTGTTCGAGCCAGCAAATATCGAGGTACTAATAAGATTGATCAAAATCTGAGGAGAAATGTTGGTGGGACTAAACTGATAACAAATATAGCTGTTTCTTTGAATTTTACCACCTTTTAAGCTCATCGGCTACCTCATTAGGAAAGCCAACGGCTATATATATAACCAAGAAATGGTTCAAGCTCATAAGTGTAGCCTAGAACGACAGTCTGACGGATGAAAGCGTTTGGTTGTCGAGAATGGGTCCAGATGGTATTTTCACAAAATCCAACCGGCCAAGAGGATGAGAGAAACGAGCAAGCTATGAGCTCTACGCGAAACCAGTCGTGTGAGCCTGCAATAACAACGTGTGAGAATTCAGGTGCGCCTGCCCATCGTCGAATTCGCGACCACACACAGTAATCAACGAGGCAGGTAGTAAGACGGGTTAATATATGAAGACGTGGTCTGGGCCAGCACTACTCGAGCCACTTGAAGTGGTACACGATCGGGTAGTGTATTAGTAGAATTGTCGATCGTATGAAACTTCGGCTTTAAAAAGCACATATCACAAGTCTTTATACTGCTGACCGCAGTATTTTATTATTGTGATCACCTTGAAACACATTTATATGTGGCGCGATGCGATTCTAATATCCCAAGCTCTTGTAGCGGCGATTTGTACATGCCTATCATGCATGCGGTGTATTTATTCCAGTACAACGACCAATATCAACATGGGACAGATAAACCAACGCAGGAATTCGAAGAGCCACGGACCTGAGAAAACATCGTAAAGCCCCAACGGCTTGGCGCACCGCAACGTTAGCGAAACTTCAATCGGCCCATCTCACGATGTTCCAAGAATACGAGATAAGAGCGATTGCTTGCCCTTGCTTGCTTCTGGATCCCCATCTATGGTATACACTTTCACTCTGCCATTATGTGCGTCCACTTCCAACCTATCACCCTCCCAGCTAGCGTCACCGTCATTATATAACGAGATGTCGCCGACAAAGCAATAATGAGTATGTTTCACCTCGTTTTGCATTCCGATACGCTGAGTAATATCGTCCGAAATTTTGACGGAGCCATTTTTGGCGTGGATGGTTATAAGTCCTTCGAATGTGCCCGGTATGCCGACGGTGACTGAACCATTGTGACCAGTTACATTAAGATGGAAGGGATTCCTGATTCCGAGGGTGTGCGTATCAACCCTGCGCTGTTTGACCGATATGAGCTACGACCATATATAATATAACCCCGTCGGCTCAGCTTACCAATTTGACGTTGACGGAGCCATTATGTGAAGCAACGTCCAACGTTGCACGCTTCTTGAGATCTACTTCCTCACTACCCAGTTTCTGGGGATCAGCCAACAGAGTGATGTCAACGTTGACCGAGCCATTTTCCGAGTAGATCTTCAAGTTCTTCCTGCTTGATTCGGTCTCGCCCGGAGAAAGCGGCGGTAAAAACGTTTGGGGAATAAACAAGAAGGGATTCTGACAAGAAGCTCAACATTGACGTGATCGGACGTAACAGTGAAATACTAACAATGGTGTAGACACCCTTGATGGAGTTATTCGGACGATTAAGTGAAATATAGTTGGTTGATTGAGATTTGGGTGCTAGAGGGCTTGGTGAAGTAGTGGATGAAGCCAACGAGGATGAAGCATAAGTCGGTGGAGGGTCAAACTGCAATATTAGACCATCATTGTCCCATTATCGTCGCAGTGCAGACAGAATGACACTTACAGCTGGTTCCTCTGTATATTCTGCCTTGGCTTCGGCAGCTTTGCCATGATCAGGTGAGTTGTCAGGGATGATAAGCATTGTACGATGTGGATGTGCTGCAAGATAAACAGATGTGTGGTAAAGTGAGCAATGCTAGGCCTGCGGCTGCGTAGATGCGCAGATAAGCGCGCGTCTGACTTTGAAATTACTGTGCATACTAGGCTTCTTCAAAAAGGACCGCGCTGGCTGAGGACGTAGCGTAGGGAAATATTTTGGGCGTCAATCTGCCAACTGCCGGGCAGAACGGCAATTAGCAGTATGGAATTTGGAAAAATTGTTTTATGTTGTATGACTCCCCTGAGTTTGTCTAAGCTCGGGCAAAATTATCTGGCAAAAAATAGAATCACAACCAAAAAAGAAATGTTTGACCGTCCACAATATTTAAACGGGTTTGTTAAGCCTTAATTAAGGGACATTTAAGACCGTTTAAGGCAGATTGCTTAAAATCAGCTTAATCGGAACCTCGTAATTGTGGCAACCGGGACAAAATCTATTGACAAACAAAGATGTGGCGGAGTGGCTGTGTCATCAAACCGTTGGATATTGCTTCGGGACAAAGCCACAGGGTAGCTGGAAATTGCAACTGAGGCCATTCAAGTGGTTGCCCTTGAGCTTTGTGGTCCATGAATCTGTATCCAGCACAGAAAGGAAATTTCGATGAGTTCCATCCAATTTGATGGGCTTCCTTCTTCTGGTTGTGAAACACATGGTCAAGTTTGCTTGTAGGTTGGAAGGCACTATTAGTCTCCCGTATGCAGCCGTAATAGCAGAGAAGATAGTCTTTCTGAAACCACGCTGAATGAGCACCCGCGACCTGAACAAAATGCAAAATCCGGCACAAGACCCATTTCGTTTGCCTCTGTTTAATGTCCCCTTCGGGGTGACATACGAAAAAATTGGAACGATACAGAGAAGATTAGCATGGCCCCTGCACAAGGATG
>KN833066.1:0-11898 GCA_000827315.1 Piloderma croceum F 1598 | reverse complement strand
GCGTCTGTATTAGTTTCGTGCAACTTATTATATTCCATCTTAAATTTGTCTTGACTGCCCTTAGTTTACTTAGTTACCTGTAGAACACTTGGCTTGGACGATCTCACGTAGGACTCAAGTAAAATTAAGCCACAATGGCTGGCTTAGTCAGCTTATTTGTACTTAGGATGTCATTAAGTAAGCTAAGGCGTGTCAAGTATGTCTTGAATTTTCCTGATGTCCAAGGGTCTGAAATGCCAAAACACCGCTCTCCGAGTCCCATTCTCTAGAAGATGGTATGGTATTCGAGCCTATTTATTGGCGTCAGCAACACATCCAAGGCACAAAGCTGATGCTGTGGAAACGTCAATGCGCCGTTTCAATCTGAGGAAGAAGAAACCAGATATACCATAAAAGGAAATGTAAAGATGTACTAAAATGAGGACATGTCTTGACAAAACTCAATTCCCCGATAGGCTCGCTCGATTAGCTTCACATGCGTGACAAGAAACCACTCCAACTGGAACCGAAACTGTGAGTGCCAAAGGGCCTCCCTGTTTTAGAGATAATCCGCTGGGGCCTCGGTCAACCAACGTGTTGAATCAACCTATTAGGTATGTGTGCTATGAATGCCGTGGCGCCATCCCTCTGGCAGTCACGCGTTTTTTCCGCTATAGCCTACATCAATCCAACAACCTAGATCCCGCCAAGCAATGACACAACTAGGGTCTGTGTTATTGAGTTCCTGACTGCGGTTTGACCTTTATAGATATGACCTTTGGCGTGCGTAAAAACTCTCTAAACCCATCCCCATCTTCCGTCTCTACATGGCTGACAATAACCCACTTGATTATCCTCCATACCTAGCTGTTTTTTCTCCATATCACTACGTACCCACGGAATATGTGTGTGCCATCTTCGTTGCACTTTACGGTTTATCTACTGGTAGGTTAATATCCATTGTGATCGCGAATGTCATGATGATTCATGTTCTAGTAATTCATCTCGGCCAATCAATTCATTACCGAATGTGGTGGCTGCTTCCGACCGCTGTCCTTGCTGGAGTGGGTGAGGTTTTGGGATGGAGTGCGAGGCTATGGTCATCCCATAATCCGCTTCTAAACACTCCATTTTTGATGCAGTGAGAGTATTGTAGTCTTTCGAGTTTGGGGTGCCTAACCAACAGCCCTCAGAATTTCCACCACAATAATTGCACCCACACCCCTCGCTGCAGCAAATTTTGTAACTCTTGGAATTATTATCAATCGGCTGGGCGACCATTACAGTCGTCTATCGACTCGATGGTGTAAGTGAGCAGAAAAACTCTTCCACATTTTTTACCTACCCTCGCTCTTGGTAACGCAGATACGATTATCTTCTGCACTGTCGACATTATCTCTCTTGTTATTCAAGCTGTTGGTGGTGGGCTTGCCTCATCCGCCAACACCCTAGATGGTGCCAACAACGTAGGTTGTCCATAACTTGCAGAAAATCAAGCCTGATAATAGTCGTAGGGAGCGCATATTATGCTGGGTGGTATCGTTCTCCAATTGGGTGCGCCATGTTGCAATGCAAACCGTCGATTCTTGATCTTTGACTTTTATAAATGTAGTCTCTCTCGTGGTATATGTCACCTGTGCACTAGAGTTTTACTTGCGCTTTTTGAAAGATAGGCCGATCCGTGAAATCAGCACAAGCAACGCTGAGAAAGGAGAAATTAAACGCCCGATGGACACGCGGATGATGATCATGATGGGTGGTCTCGCATTCAGTTCGCTCTGCCTCTTCATCCGGTACGTTGGCCAATACCAAGCCATCTCCATGATTTACAAGCTGTCCAGTGCGGTATATCGTACCATCGAGCTAGCCGGCGGATGGGACGGAAGAATAATTTCAACGGAGCTGTATTTCAGTTCGTCAAATTCCTTTTCATCTGGTGACATTACCGGAATTGTTTTATTGAACAGATGTTCTTGACGGTGCTATGGTCACACTCGCAATATATACCCTCAACTTTGCTCACCCAGGTCTCCTTCTGTCTAAGGTCCCTAGCTCTTTCCTTATGCAACTGGAGTAGACTGGTATATCATTCATCGCTGTATAAAAAACACTACGCCTACAGTCTCTTGTATTCAGAAGAGTTTAGTCACGAACTTACTATCAGTTCAATAGTCCTAGGCAACTTCATGGTATGATCCATGATTTACGTGTTACTTAGATGCTTTGTTCAATAACATCCAAATTCAATTACAAATGTATACATTGCCCAATAGTACTTGATCGGCTTACGTTGACCTCTGAGCGACACCGATAAGTTTATTGCCTTGATCGAAGACCACAGAGACGGATTTCAAGAAGACTACCAATTCTCCATCAGCATTTCGTCCATTAGGCTTTAGCAACCTCAAAGAACTTATCATCTCTCAAAATGTCGAGGTTGTTACTTCCCCGACTCTAGATACTGTCAAACAACATGCCATCGCTCGTTAGGCTATGCGAGAAATCAGTAGTGTTGATCTTGTATATATTCTCGCCCAGCATCAGGAAAATCAGAAAAATACTTAAACTGACTTAATTTTGACTTAGTGCTTATTGGTCAAATAAGCCCACTAAGCGCAAATAAGCGTAAAATAGGAAAACGACTTGGCTTATTCATACTTAAATTATGCTTAACACTACTTATTTTGGCTTGAAAATTAAGATTGGACAAATTAAGTTGTCCAAGCCGTCACTAAGCCAAGTCATTTTCTTATTTTACGCTTATTTGTGCTTAGCAAACTTATTTAGTCAATAAGCACACTAAGTCCAAATTAAGCCAGTTTAAGAGTTTTTCTGATTTTCCTGATGCCCACCGCACTGTTTGTGTGCTATCAATGTGGAAGGTCGCGAAATCAAGGCCTAGACAATATTCATAGAGTGTCAACTAGAGCAATGGTCAAAAGTCATTTTGTGGGCTGGGACTTGACTTTGTACTTCATCGAATTTGCCTGCATGCTGAACGCCATGGGCTATGGTGACAGCATCCTTGTCTGCGTAAAAAGGCAGTGTAACGAGTTCTCATTCTGCTTTTGAGTTCGGACCAAACACAATATTTAGTACTCATACTTCTTCTGTCAGGTACATTACATTACTGTGAGCCATGCACTTCAAAATTGATTTGATTTTACAAAATTTACATCCACAAATTTCCTATTGATTTCTCATCCCGCCTTCAAACTTACAGCACTTTTTCAACGAGCCCAAGGCCCTCATTCTCCAGAATGATCTGAATAGGATCACAGGTCTCATTTGTGTATGGAACCTGAACTCCAGGAGCTTTGAACACGCCATTGAGCACCAGCTGATTCGCAATGCCACATGGTAGACTGACAGTCAAAGCCATAGTGGATCAGGTCACTGTAAGCCTCTAGAGTTGATGTGAGGGTTTGCTATTTGAGCGAAAATGAGAATATACAAGACAATTAAAATGGAAGAACACAACCTCAGATCCATCCTTCCATTGAACAACAAACTTGTGCTGAAGCATGACAAGATCACGCTCCTGCTCTACATACTTCATCAACATCTCCAGTCAAGGACATAGGGTATCCAGGAGGTTACTGCCTCAAGGTTTGACTTTCTCAGAGGAGAATAGACCAATCTATTGAAGACCTGATATGATGTGTGGGCTCAGATTCATCTGGGAACTTACATATTGCTTTGACACATGAGATGAGAGCTGAGAACATATTAGCTCATCAGTAAAATAAACGATGTGTGGTTTCGATCGGTACACATACCTTTCAGTAGCCTCGTTGAAGTCAGCCCTTCCTTCAACTATGGCTTCTCACTTGCATCCAACCAGCCAGTCTCTACAAGTCTTGATAAACTCAGGGAAACCCTGATATCTCAATGTTCCTCTAATGGTAGTCTCAGCTTCAAGAATCCCATACCACTCCTTGAACAGAACACTGTCGCAATTGGGGTACACAACAAATGCGAAGGCAGATGAGATGAAGTATGGCTTTGCCATGGACATGAGTTCAGTCCTCAAGACAGAGACAATTTGAGAGTTGGAGATGTAAGAAGTGTTGTTAAGCAGGGCTAGGAGAACCCCGTGAGAAGACCAGGAGAATTTGTAACTGAGAGGATTGTTGGAAAATTCTGGAATGAGAAGACCACCATATGAAAGGAATTGCTTGATCTGTGTTTGGTATACTGTAAGTATCAGTCCAATGCAACTGGTACATTAAATAGCAAAAGAAAAGTACCTTCCCACCCTTTGCATGAACTTCGTCAATGGTTTTAATCACATACAAATGATCAATACCAGGATCCAACCCAATCTCATTCAAAATGACAATCCACACATCCTTCACCTGCTGATCAAGCTCCCTCATAGTGGGAGAGACATAGCTAGTAGTAGAAACATGTGTCTTGCCCTTGATGGTGGATTTGATGACAGCTGCATGGAACATGTATGGGATCAGTGAAATCACCAGGTTGTGTGAGGCGATTTGGGCATCAAGATCAGCAGCAGAAGTAACATTGAGGGAGATGGGGTAGCATTGGGAAGATCAGCTGCCAAAGCTTTGGAGCTGGCAGGTGTACAGCAGGCTGTAAAATTTATTAAGATAGTCTGGACCTTTATAATGATGAAAATATGCACTAATGGTAAGCTTATTGGAAGGATCACGAATAATATATTCCACACAAGGTCTTGCAACAAATCCACTACCCAGCAACAATAATTTCTTGTTCGGTTTTCCTGCCTTCGTGACAGCCACTGCCAACACCTCTGCCAAACAAAGGCAAAATAATTTTTTAATCCTCCACCATTGTCCAACCAAACTCAGGCAGTATGAATGCGGCATTGTGCACATTCTCATCCTGCACCTGCTCATCTTCCAAACTGGCATCCTCAAATTCTTCTTAGCATCCTGCAAACAGACCATGAAACTGTTCTGACTAGATGGATACATGGGTGTGGTTGTGTATGCGTACTCTGCAATGGGGAATATGGCAGCTGTCATCTCTTTGAGATCGTGGATGAGTGGAAGATGGATCCAGAGACATTCACTTTTGGTAGAGATGTGTCCTCCTGGAGTGAGAGCATCGTGTAAGATTTGGAAGGCTTCTCGAAGAGGCATTCAATGGGCCCAACGGGGTTAAAGGAGTCAATTATGACAACATCGTAGGTTGATTCATTATCCACCAAAAATTTGAAGCCATCTCCAATGAAGACAATTACTCTGGGAGAGGAGAGAAAGGACAACATGCATGGAAGGTAAGTTTTGGAGACTTGGAAAGCAGCCTGGAAAATTTATTAGCCATCTGAGGGTGTATTGAATGGGTATCAAGGTAGAAAATTGATTAGATGTAATGGCAGATAATTGAACGTGGTGAATTTCTGCCTTCAATAATTTTCCACTTAATAGCCAATACACTGAGAAATCATTAAACCCTGAGTCCTCATGCCTGAGACCACCACTTCATAGAAAACTGGAATGTACCTCATTGATGTTGCAAAGCACCACTTCACAGTGTTGTGCTTCAATACTTCACGCACAACCCCTCCAATGACTAAAACCTTTTTCAGATTCAGAAGACTTGCCAGTGGGAGGTGGACAATCATCTCCTGATATCTGCAAATCTAATCGATAAACCAATCTCCATGGTAAATCTGGTAGATCACTCATAAGAATGAGTACATTCCCAGACGTCTCAGAGGTTGATCTGCCGATGAAGATGAAGATACAAAGATGGATGGAAGGAAGATATAATTTACCTGCTGAGAAAAAGTAGTAACACTTTTGCAACTGTGAAGTTCCTAAGTATATCATGATTATTTACTTGAGGACCACTGCGGTAAGTTCAAAGTCACCTGTAGATGATGAAGCCAAGAAAATGTAGCCAGATAGTAAACCTGTTGAACTGAATGGCAGGATGGACAGGTATCATCAATTTGAATCCAGAGCTCTGTGGCTGGCCATGTAGTGGAGTGTCACTTGTGGCATCAGGAAAATCAGAAAAACTCTTAAACTGGCTTAATTTGGACTTAGTGCTTATTGACTAAATAAGTTTGCTAAGCACAAATAAGCATAAAATAAGAAAACGACTTGGCTTAGCAACGGCTTGGACAACTTAATTTGTAACTTAACTGACTTAATTGGTACTTAATTTGTCCAATCTTTATTTTCAAGCTAAAATAAGTAGTGTTAAGCATAATTTAAGTATGAATAAGCCAAGTCGTTTTCTTATTTTACACTTATTTGTGCTTAGTGGGCTTATTTGACCAATAAGCACGCTAAGTCAAAATTAAGTCAGTTTAAGTATTTTCTGATTTTCCTGATGTGACGTGTCTGAAGATGGGCACGTGAGCATGTTGCTCACCTCATCATCATTTCTTCTGCAACCAAATTTGCATTGAAGTACCTAAGAGTAACCTAAGAGTGCCAGTTGCAAATATCTGTTGTATCCCACATCACGACCTGCAAATTGCGGGTGAATACGGTTGTGCGGGACATGCACATTTAGGTGGGATTGCTCATCCTCATACCTACAGATCTTACTACAGGAACACCAGCAGGGCCTATAAGCAATCAATGAACAAGAAGAACCTACAATACACATCCCATCACCACATCCCAGAGAGCAATGTGCTACCCTCATGGATGATTAGATTAGATGCTTAGTAATGGATTATCCTTATATGGCATATAGGCGCCTACCGGCCAATCTGCCGAGCATATCTTTTTAATATCTCGCCCAGTTTTGAGTATTTTCAAAATTTGTCTGACCAAAAGTTTCCTTATCTAAAAAGAATGCATTTGGTCAGAGGGATAAGAATTTGAACCCAATTTGGGTTAGTAATTTCCACTGTACAAAGTTGGTGGTGGCTAAGTGAACTGCACCATCGCATTACACCTGTCCTATTTTGGCCAACCCCCTCTCTAAACAGCCCCTCGCCCTCCTCGCCCTGCCATCGCTCTGGTGCAGAAGCAGGTGAGCTCTAATACCCTCACGATTCATCCAGTCTCATCCACATTCATTTCAGCACGATAATGGATAAATGTGTGGCATGCTTGGATCCTATCACAGGTGTGCGTGTAGGTGCCCCTTGCGGGCACGAATTCGATATACCCTGCGTCAGAGACTTATTCCAAACTGCGGTGCGGGATGAATCGACTTTCCCTCCTCGATGCTGCTATATGTCAATTCCGTTGGTGTCAGTCCAACCGTATTTGACACCAGATCTGATCGATCGTTATGTTGAAAGAGATAAGGAGTCAGGGACCGTGAATAGGGTTTACTGTGCTCGCCAGAATTGCAGTCGATTCCTTGGAGCTCGCGTGAAGAACACTACGCTGGAATGTCCAGTTCCAGGTTGTCTCACGCGTACCTGCGGTTGGTGTAAAATCGAACTGCCACTTATGAGCCCACCGCGGCACAAATGCACGAACGATGGGGACGTGGACAAACAGGTCCTCAAACTCAGCCAACATGAAGGATGGACACGCTGCCCTGGCTGTGGCCAAATGATCGAACTGAACAAAGGATGCTACCACATCACTTGCCGATGCAAGACGGAGTTTTGTTACCTCTGCACCGCGCCTTGGAAGACATGTGTGTGTCGTAGAGGCGACGATCAGGAATTGATAAGAGCAGCTGAGGCGCGAGTCCGTCACCTGCATGGTGCTACCAGCGTTCGGAACCGTCTGTTGGTGAGAGAGGCCATCGAACATCTCTGCTCGGTGCATGATTGTGGGGGAGTATTTTGGAAGTCTTCTTGGGGCAGACTTCGTGCTTGCCAGATGTGCTATCGTCGCCAACTATGGCATATATCAGTAAGTCGATACTGGCTCCTGCTGAGCTTGTTGCGATATTCATATCTTGAAACTAGCGATGTTTGGGATGCAGAAAGTTGGCTTGTGATGTGTGTATAAGGAATCAGATATGAATGTACATCACCTTATAACAGCTGGCGATTCAATTCGAACCCTTTTATAGTGAGTATTCGTACCCAATTCTATGCGAGGTCCGCTAAGTACAAACTTAAACCGTCTATAATCTTGACCATAGTGAGCAGACATTTGAACATCACGAGAGCATTATTCAATAGCAATGTCATTCTACCAGTGGGTAAATAATTACTAGTTGTCTTGATAAAATATCTCAATTGTCAGCCATCGAAATGAATATGATACGTTTCAAACTTACCTTCGATCGTACGCCCACGTTCATTAAGTGATATAATTAAAATGTCATGGAATACAGAATCTTCCGAGGTTAGAATTATCAGGTCATCGATTGCTGAACAGGATCCATCGCAGCCCTTCGTAAATCTCGCGTACGTTGATACTAGTACTCGCATTCTTTCGTTGTGTCGGTACACCTAAAATATTAATGAGCTTATTCATGCTGACCTCAGAAATGAAGATGAAGCGCTAACTAGAACTCAAAGCGTCGGCCGCTTTCTTCTCTCTCAAGGACCTTTCTAAAGCCAAAAATGCATCCATATTGACATCAAACTTCCTCTCCTCCTTCGATTCAAAACCTGAAGTCTGAATATTAGACGGCCATTCAGATTCTGGAATATCGAGGGCGGAGAGTGACGATCGTAGCGAAGAGACAGATTCATGATAGGTCGTTAGCGCGTCTAAATATAGATCATGGACACATATTGCACAACCAGACATGCAGCATTCTGTACATATGAGCATAAGTGCGTGAACTGCAATTAATAAACATTGGCGTACCATCCGGTTCCGGAGGCTTTGGTTGTTCGGGTATAACAAACCCTTGAAAAGTGTTCAGAGCCGGTCTCTTCGGTACAGACGAAAGCTGCGCAAAAGTCGAAGACCTCGGCAGGTCATCTATCTGCTTTAACCGCGCCTCTTTGCCGCGAAGAGACTTCTCCAGCCGTCGGTGTCGGTCAGTGAGATTTTGGCCTCCACGCGTTGGTCGCTTCAGCCGGGCTATTGACTCTGCGTTCTCATAGGAAAAATGTCGCACAGAACGGGCGGTGACAAGAGCTACAGGTCGAGCCAGCAAGGATGGTAACCGTAACATGCATGATTTAGACTGGGAGAAATAGCTTGTGGCGTGGCGGAAGATGTGTTCGGTCTTTTCGGTCTTTTATTACCGCTCCCATTTTGTATCATCCTTTAGGTTACCTTTCGTTCAACGCCCTTTTCCCTCAAGAAAACGCCTGTCATTCAACGTGAGTTGCGCTTTTGCAGTCGATAGAATGCTATGGAGCTGCTTGGTTGGCGATATGATGCCAACGAGACGTATAAATGGGTGGATTGTGTTGATGGAGGTTGGATGATGCTGACCTGTGTCTCCGTTTGTAGATGGGCCTTCAAGAATACCAGATCGTCGGGCGCCATCTACCCACGGAGTCTGAGCCCAATCCCAAAATCTATCGTATGCGCATCTTTGCGCCTAATGAGGTCGTCGCAAAATCGAGATTCTGGTACTTCCTCAGGTTTGTCCGCTTTTGATCCTGGTAACAAGCATGTACGATGGGACTAACCTCACTCACAAGGCAACTGAAGAAAGTCAAAAAGGCCAATGGTGAAATCATTGGTGTCAATATTGTGTGTAGAACCCTTGCAGCCATCCAAGAGGCAGGCGTCTGGGGCAAGAGCTAACTCCGTTGTAGATCCACGAAAAGAAGCCTTTGAAGGTCAAGAACTTCGGCGTTTGGATCCGCTACGACTCGCGTTCCGGTACACATAACATGTACAAGGAGTACCGTGAGCTCACGCGCGCGGATGCCGTTAAGAGTCTCTATCAGGATATGGCTGCTAGGCATCGTGCGAGGTTCCGGTCCATCCACGTGTGTCTCCTTTGCCCCCCTTTCTCTTCGTACTCATTTCTGATCGTTGCTGTTGCCTACTGTTAGATTCTTCGTGTGGTTGAGATCGAGAAGACGGAGGACGTCAGACGGCCATACATCAAGCAGCTTCTTGTGCCCGATCTCAAATTCCCTCTCCCTCACCGCGTCTCCAAGTTCCGCTCGACTTTCGCTGCGCACCGTCCCGCGACGTTCTAAGGGCCGACTCGACGCCCATCGGACGATGCTATTGAGAGTGCAGAGTATACAGCATGGCGCTCAATTTTGGGATGCATTTACTTTCGCGACTGTCGGGTATATGCTACCATTATGATATGCAAATATATGATGGCCCTTGGTATGCACGAATGCCCTTGGAAGCTCAAACTGTCGCAAATGTTCGTGAGACGATATCGTGCCCGGTCTTTTAAACATGTTGGTTTGAGACGTTCATCCTGTTGTCTTTTCTAATTGCGGCGGGGTGTTCACAAAAGAAATCCAAGGGCATTTCTATTCATTCAAGTTTACACAACATAATTCGGAGCGGCAGATACATTGTTACTGATCAAATCAAAACAGAGCATACCAAAAAGGTCATAAAACGAACCGAGCATTGTGGGGGTAATCTTCAACCCTGTTTGTTGAGGGCAACCAACCTGAAATGCTGGAAATCATCCAGCTCTTTCCAACTCGTCAAAAATCTCGCCCTAGCCTCGTCCTTCATTTTCCTGAACTCCGACAGCGTCGCGCTATCTTTAATACCTTTCTTCACAAAGACGGGGAGGAGAGCCCCGAGATCATCGCCCAAATGGCAGAGGAATTCTTTGACCGGTGCGGAAGGGTCAAGTGACGATGTAGTTGCCTGGGACGGCAACTGACAAGTAGCATTCTCTTTGTTCCTTTGAGTCATCGACTCGGAGAGTTCTCGCGAGCCTTCTGCATACGCATGGTTCGACGACATGGGTGCAAACGGTACGCGCGTCGGGTGATGGGAAGAAATGTTGGGAGATAAAACAAGCGACGAAACACCCGTTTCAGCGACTTGGACTTGATCGATGAGTTGCTCTGCAGGTTCAAAATCGCGGTGGTAGGATTGAGCCCGAGACCTCGTGGATGCTGGCGAGGTATTCTCGCGCACCGATGGTGTGTGTCGACGTCCACGCCTTGGATGACGGCGAGGAATGAATTTAGGAGTCACGTCCCTCCTAGTCGTGCGAGTAGGCCTCCTTGCACGACCGTGCTGAAACTGAGTCTGGTAGTAATAATTGAGCAATTCACGTAGTAGTATACATGAGCAGGAACATACGCCAGCAGGTTTGAAGTCAAGATCTTCTATAGAGCGAATGAGGTTACCGCTGCGAGCCGCTCTATTATAGAGATATCGCCACATATAGGTGGTTATGGGCCAAGCGTTCTCGTATTTTGTACGCCACAAAGGTTCCTGCTCACATGCCTGTGTTTGACATCAGAAATTGAAGAGAGGGCAGCACCACATGGGTAACGTACCTTAGCAACAAATTTATTCCACCTGCCGTTATTCTGTTTTTTGTAAGATTGATTGATATCCAACGTATGCCATGCCAGATCACGGAGGGGAACCTTGGTCACAAGTATTTATTAAATTGTTATCGAGTGCATGTGATGAAAACGAAGGCCGAAGGGGAGTGGTAGTCGTGGAAAGGGGAAAACGAAGGGGAAGAGCGGGGTACTGTTCAGAGAAAACAGCACTTACAGTTAGCTCCTGAAACTGGGTTTCGTCAAGCTCCATAGCAATGCGTAGATGCTCAAGACGCGTTCTGGTTTTTAAGCGTAGGTTGCCTTCATCGATAGGTTTAGGGACAAAGCTTTCTACATCGGCATGGCGTGTGTTCTTGCGGGCAGTACCGCTGTGGTCGGTCAACGCTGATCCATTGCACCTCGGTACTGTTGTGGCTAATCAAAGTTGTCTCGTGAGATTTTATAAATAAGTGAAAGTCAAATGGCTTGATCGCACCAGACATGCTCATTGTGAGACCTTGGAGAGAAGAATCAGAAGATAAGAAGTATACGACAACAAAACTAACTTATATCCATAAGTTCAACTATTGTGCTCCATTTGT